>CM066916.1:16700118-16950074 GCA_033964015.1 Scolanthus callimorphus | reverse complement strand
CTAGAGTCCAAAAATTTTGCTAGAAGATTTGCTGCCCCAATCAAAGTGTGCTTGGCTGTAAAGGTTTGACAAATGGCACCTTGTTAAGCTACATGCTCTAGCCTATAGTGCTACACTCCTCAGGGATGCAATTCTTTGTTTACACGTGTTAGCATATCAAGGAACAAATAAAGGAACTAGCCGATCTCTGTGGGAGCTATTTCACATGCAATAGCCTTTTGCTGCGTAATATCAACCCGACAGTCTGGACGATAGGGTATGCAGTACCCTACCACACCAAGCTAATATTTGACAAACTGGGATATGGACTCGGACTAAATTCATGCAAGGACGGGAAGCAAAACATTGTAAACTGAAGATCTCATGATGAACACTTGTAGTGGGCGAAAAACATCAGCAATGGTGGACTTTTTTCCGCCACGAGTTTGTGAGCCTGATCTGGCTCAGAGAAATGGACCTATTGAGCATTGTTTACAGGGAGGGAAGAAAGAGAGTTCCTATATACCAAAGGAAGTAGCTGCAAAGACAGAAAATATTGCTACTGTGGGCTTGTGAAAGCTTAACCAGAAGACGCACAATGCAGTATTTGCAGCAGCAATGCCATGGCCAAGATCAAAGCGTCTGTCAGAAATGGTTCTGTTCCAAGGAGCTGAAGGCACTTTTTTGATATTTTCGTTCCTTAGAAATGTTTGTAAATAATGGTTAAACCAATACAGTGAAAACCCCTTCCATTGTGCGTTTCCAGAAAATCCATATCCCCACCACAGAGAGGATTTCGAAATGACCCCCACCCCCAAAGAAAATAACAGTATTTGTATGGAAATAGAAAATCATATAAAATGACCACCATGGTGGGTGTACATGTATGGAGATTTTCTGGAAATGTAAATTTAAGAACTTGTGCATAGAAATTAGAAACCTCAAATTATCCATTTACATAACCATACACAATGGAAAATAGGCTTCCTATTGAAGAGGATTTATTACGGTATGAAATTATGTAGGGCTACTTCACTTAGTATAACCAATACTTTTAACGATGCAAGTATTAGCCTCTTGTTTGATAAACTAAATGTGGTACAGAGTCTTGTTTGATATTTTGTGATGTTTCTCATCATGTTGCTCAAACAATATGATCCCAGGACTACAATATAGAATAGCTAGAAATGGTACAATTTGTTAGAACTTATTAGGGCCTGACAATTGACTTGTAGCCTCTCTTGATTGAGGTACACTTTAAATTTCCACACAGGCTCCTTAGTGGTCTGGTTCATACTACTTGTGACAACCATAATCTCTTATGAAGTAATTAGGCATTAGCCACAAATACAATGGGTAAATCACATTTTATTACATGAATAGTTTCTGGCATTTTACTCCAAGAAAATTAACATTTTCAAACTGAGCCCAAATGGTGGGTTTGAAATGCATGCAGTTATTTTCAAGCAAATTCAGTAAAACAGTCACAATGTTTCCTAGTGGTTCAAAAAATATTTCCATACTCTCACAATTTGTCTACTGCACCATGGTAAAACAAGTGCATAGGTTTTTCATGAAAATTATATGCTGTATGCATGGAGGTAAAAATAAGGTTAGTAAAGAACACCTCCCCTCTAATAACTACAACTGCCTGTACAAGGGGGTCCAGAAGTAGTAACTTTTAATGCTGGGGCACTCCAAGTGGCGATTCCAAGTGCCATAATGGAAGCTCACCGTAAGAAGTTCAGCACGGAAATTGTATCTTATCTTCATGCTTCTCCTCCGAAATCACAACCTCTGTGTAGCTACTATCTGGAAACTGTCTCGTAAGAAGTTCCCTTTTCGCTACATGCAGACCGCGTACGTTCATCTTATCGAAAAAGTATCTTGCCTTCCGCATTTCAATAATTTCGATTGTGACTTGTGCAGGAGTGCTTGAACTTCTTATCCCCCATTTCGATCGCTCAAGTATGTCCTTTTTCATAATATCGAAAACTTCCCTCGGTTCTTCTCTGCTAAATCTGCCATAGTATGGTGATGCAATCTGATGGATTGGCTCTTATTCGCCGATAAATACCATCGTGAATTCTTAATGATCGCTCGGTCATTGCCATAAATCTTCGATTTTGTGGCAGTGTTTATGCCCTGAACGATGCTTCTGTTTTTCAAAAACCATCTCTGTAAGGTTACTAGCTCTTTAAACACCGAGTCCACATAGGTCTTCTTTTGCTGCCTTGGTTTTATCGATAGTTTCCAGCCAAGCATCGAGGCACGAATCTTCTGTTTCAGCTCTGCCGCCATTTTGAAATTTTCTATAGCTTATAGGTTAATACTTCGTGTAAAGACAACGAAGAGAATCATCATAATAGATGCTGACATTAAAACTTCAACTGGTGATGGCATGAAAATTAAGCCTAAATTTTCTCCATAATGCATTTCGCGCCCCCAAGGACTGTTTGTGGGGGGTGGTTGGCCCCAGCGTGTCACTTCACGGATTTGTCAGTAAGTGCCGCGAAACTCATGAATAACAAAGGAAAAGATGGCGGCTGAATAATAGCTTCGCGAGTTCTATAAGGCCCTGTCCACACTAACGCGTTTTCGTTCAAGAATCCGTAGACTTTTAGAACGTTTTAGATACGTTTTTCCGTCCATACTAAACACGCTGATCGTTTTCCGCCGTAGACCATGGAGACACTAGTCATCTGGCAGGGAAGTCGCTGAATGACATTACATTAGAAGGTAAAATTCACAATATCCTAACGATAACATCCCGCAGTGGCGGGGGGTTTCACGGGGGTTCCGTTTTTTCACTTTTCCCAAAGATGCAACATTATGATTATGCAGATACCCCGCGCGCGGTCCGGGTAACGCAGTTAAATCCTTATTGTTTAATGCCTACTGTTTAAACGAAGATGAATCACTCCACTAACAAAAAAAGATAGCTGCATTCTCCTGGGATGCGAAGCTTAATCGTTGTACACGTTTTATTTATTTAACTTTTTTCAAATGTCAGATGCTCGAGGGGGGTTCCGTGGAAGCCCCCCTGGATCCGCCACTGTCCCGGGGGGGACAGCGGGGAGAAAGGTCTACTTTCACATATTGACTATTCGGGGATGATCCGCTTAACCAGGAGTTTTTTTTTTGAGCTTATAAGTCATGAACGGGGGTATACATTTTCCTCATTTTCGTGACCCTGTCATAATAAGGGTACCGAACGCAACGACGTTCCTTTTTTGAGGAAAAAAAAAGGAGTGCCTTTTGTAATAAGCAGGATTCGAAAATGTCTGTCCCCATCGTTCAAAATTAAAGAGTATAATAAAAAAACGTAATAATCGAAAATACCATGTTAAAATGTTTAAATAAAGTTGTTCAAACTCAGCAGCAATGTATCTCTGTTTCGTTTTTCTGACTGGACATAATTTAATAAAATATTATTATTTTTCAGACATCCCGGATATCTCTCCCAATGACGATGGTGGGGAGGATATTGTTGAAGGTAGAGACCATGACCGTAACTAGCGGGAGAAGGAGTGTGGTGGGTGGGGAGGGCGCAGAGAATGGCCAAGGCTTCCCCCACCCCCCCCCCCCCTTGGCAGCCCCCAGGACAAAGGCAACTTTTATTAGCTTCGCCTGTGGCTCGGCAACTCATAGACCACTTCGCGCTCTAGCATAGCCTATGTAGCAAGCGTTCCGTGCAGTTTAGTCAAGAAGTACGAGAGATTTACGAAATGCGCGATTTGAAAAGGGGGGGGGGGGGGGGGGGGGGGTGCAAGAGAAGACAGGAAAAACTTGCGGACGGTACCTACTAGCGTGTAATACATACATACATGCATACATAACTTTATTTTTCTTCGAATTTAAGATAGCTAGAAGCTAATATCTCCGAGCAATTACACATTACAGATACAATTAAAAATAGCAAATACAATAAAAGATTACAATCAGATATTTACAATTTTTTTTCTTGAAAGAAGCTAGAGATGGCTCAGTTCTAAAAGTATCAGGTAGGGAGTTCCAAGATTTAGCTGCAAAATATTTAAAAGAGTGAAGGCCATATGTAGTAGTGTTCGGCTTGATAAGTTTCAGAATATTGGTTCCTCTAAGAGAGTAGTTACATTCGCGCACTACTCTCACTAATTCTTTCATATACACAGGAAAACCATTGAAATTTAAAGACTTAAAAACAGTACATAGCATGTTGTTAATCCTCTGGTTATGTAGCGAGACAGTTCCTGATTTATCAAAAGCTGCAAATAAGGC
The DNA here is from genome assembly GCA_033964015.1 of Scolanthus callimorphus. NCBI lineage: Eukaryota > Metazoa > Cnidaria > Anthozoa > Actiniaria > Edwardsiidae > Scolanthus > Scolanthus callimorphus. The sequence continues at coordinate 16,945,835 of CM066916.1, read as the reverse complement.
GATTCATAGTCCTTGAATACAGCCCGTAATACACGCTTGTTCAAGGCCCCAAGTTTATCACAGTTTCTCTGGCCACAGAAATGCCATACACTTGAACAGCATTGAAAATGAGGAAAAACGAAAGCTTTATACAACTTACCCTGCTAGCAGAGGCTTTTCCTTGACATTTCGCTCTCGTTTGTTGTTAGCCTACGCGGGTTGGCTGTCGCGCGTTGTTTTCTTTGTTATGTCGCCCCCGGAAAAGGCCTCTGCCGCAAGCTGGCTCGACTTCCCGTTGAGCATGCGTATTAGAGACCTCCAAATTCTTGGAGGTACATCACGTGACAAACGGGTTTCAGAAACCGGTTTTTACTAGGTTGTCAACTCATGCGCATATCAGGTTGGTAAATATGCTGTGCAAAAGTGAGCCTGCGTTGACTAAACTAACATGGCTGCCGCGAATCTCACCAAAGAAGCTTTCAATGAGGCAGTTTTGAACGCTTTAAAATCGCTAGAAAACTCAGAAATTCAGTCTCTAACTCAACATCAGTCTCAGGCATTATATTCTATCGTGAACGGAGGAGATACATTCGTAAGTTTACCAACAGGTCACGGAAAATCCTTGATTTACCAACTGGCTCCGTTAGTCTGGAAAAAACTTGGAAAAGAAGCGCCTCTAGTACTTGTGATTTCTCCCTTAAACGCTTTGATGATGATCAAATAAGGGCAGTTTCAAAGCTTGGAATAAAGGCCTCGAAGCTTGATGCTTCTTCTCTACAAGACGTGGATGGATTGGTGGCAAATACATTGATCTTCTGCAGTCCAGAAATACTCGAATCGGGAGGTGCGAGAAAGTTTCTATACGAGATCGAGGGACGTTTGGTGGCGGTAGTCATCGATGAATCGCATTGTATTGTCAACTGGTAAGAGTGTAGATCAAATGAAAGTTGAATTTTCCCCTTAAACCGTGCCAGCAGAGGTCCCTTTCTGTCTGTCCTTTTTTTAGTTGTTTTGACATTGGACTTATAACGTCTCCCAAGTATGCTATTCTATTTAGGCGATTTCTAGACGCGCTCACTATAACTTGATGTGGATTAAAAACTTAAATGTTAGAATACTGTTAAATAGCTTTTAAAATATCACCAGTTTCTGTTTTCAGTTTTAACAAAATACATCTATTTTTCAGGGGCTTGGAAGATTCTAGTGGCAGTGCTTTTCGAAGTGCATATGCTAAAGTTGGACATGTAAGGGCATTCACCTCAGCACCATTCCTGTGTTTAACAGCAACTGCCAGTGTGTCAGTCCGGAAAAAAATACTCAAAGTGGCACATATGCGTAACGTTAAGATTGTGAAACTTTCCCCTGAGAAGAGTAATATTAAGTACTGTGTCAAAAAAGTTGGGGAGATGTTGAAGAAACTTTCTCAGACCTTATAACAGACCTAAAGGAAAAAAGAGAAAACATGGCAAAAACTGTTGTTTACTGTCAGTCCATTAAAGACTGTGGTGAATTGTTTAGTCTATTTGACGAAGAGGTTGATGATGAGAGTAGCACGTTATTTGCTATGTACCATAGCAAGACCCCTCACGAAATACAGCAGTCTGTATTGACGCAATTTTTGACAAAGGAGAGCAAGATAAGAATTGTGTTTGCTACAAGTGCTCTAGGCATGGGAGTGAATATTCCAGATATTCGCCGTGTTTTCCATTATGGAGTCCCTGGTGACATGGAACAATATGTACAAGAGGTTGGTAGAGGTGGACGTGATGGCAATGCAGCAACAGCAGTATTATTGTATGTGTCTTATCATTTGGTCCATTGCGATAATACTATGAGACAGTACGTCAAAGGAAATGAATGCAGAAGGACATCTATTTGTGTATACTTCAAGGAAAAGGCAAAGACTATTCTTCCCAAACATGTCTGTTGTGACGTGTGTGAATGCACCTGCGACTGTCAAGATTGTAAAACGAGAAAGGAACAACATGCTGTAGTAGATGCACATGATCAGTCAAATCTATGCAAAAGAACTGTAAGTGAGGAGGAGAGGGAACTGCTAGAGGATACTTTAAACATCTTCCAAGTGGAATATAAACAAAGTTCAGTCTTGGGATCAGGATCACTGACTGCTCTTAATGATGCCCTCATGAAGGACTTGCTCTGTCAGTGTGAATATATATTTCTGTGGACTACCTAATGGAAAACTTTCCTATTTTCGACAAATGTTTGGCTCAAGAGATCATAACTGTCTTTAATGACGTATTTGGAGATATCACAGAATACAAAATATGTGCATCGATGCTGGGAGATCTACAAATAGCTGGTGCAGAAGACATCTACACAAATGTGCCAGATTGGTGTATGCAGCCCAACAATGATTCTGAGTCTGAACCCTCAGAAGATGAGGTAGAGAACACCTAATTTTTTTGGCTTCTAAGTCTATTTATGCAAAAAGGTTTCCGTATCATGGAATAGTTTCCCGAAGGAAATTTTATGTATACAAAGTGTATAAAAAACACTGTGCGGCCATGTAATGTTCTGTTTATTATTATAAACATCTATGATATACCAAATTCTAATTTTCTTTGAGTTAAGCTTAAATCGAGCATTGAGCAAGTGTGATATTTCACATGTGAAGACAACATGTTATTTTCACGTGTGAAGATATCAAGTTTTTGCGCGGGAGATCACCCGGTATTCATTGGTGTTTATATAATAATAGAAGATGTTTCACTGGATGGAGTTTGACATCAGATTTCCAAAGGAAAAATATCCCATACCCTGCTAGCAGAGCTTTCTTTCTGTCAGTCTTTTAACGTTAAACATAGTTAGTCGCGTGTCGTGCGTTCGCGTCCAACAATTAAAAAAAATCTTTCTTGCAAATATCTGACGATTTTTCTTTCAGTCCGAGCTTTCTCGGTAACTATCTAATCTCACATAACAATAAAAACAAAGAAAACAACGCGCGACAGCCAAACCGCGTAGGCTAACAACAAAACGAGAGCGAAATGTCAAGGAAAAGCCTCTGCTAGCAGGGTAAATATCCCATGGTGATAGTGTCTAAGAGAAAAGAGCCCTATTTGTTTGTTATTGTGCAATGCCAAAAATAGACTGAACATGGGCAACTCTATAGAAAAATGTGTTTCAAAATGCCGAAAAGGACCAGGGCACCTACTTGGGAATTTATTAGTTTCTGAAATCTAAGGTTACTTGGTTTTGACCAATGGAAATGTGTCAACATTTAGTGTAGTTGGTGATTTAATGAATGTTAGTAGAAACCTTCCTTGTTTGGAATCCTACAATCTGATTGGATCCCCCACACTAACTATCGTTTTAACAATTACACTATGTGAGTCAAAAAGTCAATTCATCACATTGAAAATGGAAACATATCATATGAACATTTCTTTTCAAAACATGAGATTACTCACAAGGACAATAGAAGATAGTAAGCACAGGAGCCCATCAGATTTTTCAGGAATTTCCTGATTTCCTAACTAATAATGAAACAAGAAAGAATAGTACAAGGAACATGTTCTCAGACAAATGCTTAATGTTCAATATTGTCAATTTTGTCATTGTCATATCGTGACCAGGTTAAGATGCTTAGCTGTGTTATGTTTCTGTGATTCTGACCAAATATTAATTGCAAACATCAATTTATAGTGTTTTCAATAAAGTTAGTCAAAGAGAAAAGGTGCCAAGCAAGCAGCGCACAGATTATGATTCCGTCACATACACATGTGGACCCTCAGCTTCATCGAGGTTTTATTGTCTGGAATATCGAACTGAACTAGCTTTACGGATGCGGTATTTTAAGCAAAAATCAATTTCTCAGGCGAATTAAGGCTTGGCTAGGCACCAATTTGCTTCAAAAATGGTTTTTAAGATATTCCATCTAATGAACTGATGGAATATCAAATTTATTGGCATACATTGATAGATACCCTTGAGCCAAAAATTTGAATACCTTTCTTGGTACGATTGGGTGTCACGTGACAAGCTACCACTGGGGTTTGAGCCAAAGTTTTCAACTAAAAATGGGGAGTCCAAGGAAAAGACAGGTTACCACAAATAACCATTCATTTTGCTTGTTCCCTCGAGTACTTTAAGGTATAGGTATTGAATTTTGGAAAAACCTTTCAAAAAGTGAGATATCCCGCAAAACAGGTCACGTGACCTAATTTGCATATGAGATTTTCCTAAATATCCCCTTCCCAAATAGTGGTAGTCAACCTGCAAAGTCTATTTCATATAGCTACCTTAACACTCTAATAAATAATATGCATTTCACTTAGCTATGTAAATGCTAAGTACGCCCCATTTTCGAAAATTCGTTTTAGCTGCCACGTGACCCTTGAAATGAAATTTTATCCCCATCAAAATGTCACGGATCTTGATATGTACCTCCCATAAACAGCTGGACATTATATGTCAAATTGCGAACGTTTTATTGCAAAATATGATTTTATGGTATTTTATTCCAAAGCCAAGCCTTAATTCACCTGAGTTCACAATGCTAGCTACTCAAATTACACTGTCCACCATACCCTTCATCATGCTTTGTGCCTTTCCTGTTTCTGTGTGGCTAACTTTGTTGCAAACACAATATACTGATAGTGGAGCATGATTTGCAATTAACTGTGAAGCAATTTACCACTACCCTGTAGTCTTCACAAGATGATTAGCAATCAACAGCAACACAGACAATCAATCAAAGATTCCAGCCAATCAAGTGAAATTACACTGTCTGACAAAGATCGCTCAGCTCATAAAATCATCATCAGCTATGTAACTAGCAAAAGTATTTCCATTGGCCACTCATTGATGTCAAAATAAGCATATGAGTGATGATAAGAGTGATGATCACTCTTCACATTCCATGGTGGGTGACATCAGAGTTTTAAATAAAATAAGTATTTTGCTATACAGAGAGAGATTCCTTATAAGAGGCCAGAAACCATTTGACTTTTGAGGGGGTTGTCTTTAAATTAAAATTCTCTGCAGACCAGAACTCCAATGAAACGTTTTTATCTGTGCAAAATAATTGCCCCAATGTGTGATTCCAGAAAATATATTCCCTCCCCCCAATGGAGGGGTGTCGAAAAGTGACCCCCACACCTCTTTAATTTCCAAAGGAAAAGACCCCCCATCACTCTAGAATTTCCGATCCCTTCTGTGTGGGTGGGTGGGTGGGTGGGGGCAGAAGGCAGAATGGATATTTCCTGGAACAACACAAAGCAATCAAGGATTAAGTCTCTTGTAAAGTTTCCCATACCATTTCTCAAAAGTCAAAGGTAAACAGTTAAAACTATATATAAGAATATCTTTGCCCGTCTGGACAGGTTCTTATATTTTTGGGGTAGTAAAGTGCTATTTTTCAGCCTGTACATAGGTTCTTAAATGCCTAGGTTTGTGTGTTACTGAAATCTATAGACATATCTGTTCTGGCGATGCCACTTCTTTCTGTGCTTTTTGATCCACCTGTGTAGTGATTTAGTGTTCATTGACCCAAACAAGGTGCGCTGTAACTTGGGAATGCAGCATATTCTCGGCCAGGAGAAAAACTGAATACGTGGCCCCTTCTAACAACTTGATCTAGGACTGCTGAGAAAGTGAGGGCATTGTGTTTGTTACTGTGGTGTCCATCTTTCTGAGTTATCCCAAAGTCAGCATTGGACTGTTGCTGAAGTTTCTCCACGCTCCCAGTTGCTCTTGTTGCCTTTTGAATACTCTGGTTGTTTACATTTGGAAACCCCAGGCTTCTTATAACCATTTTGAGGTTTTATTTACATGCTCCAGCCTTAAATCTCGGGAAATACGTTGCCCTCTTCCTGTTCTGGTCCCTGCAAATCTGTTCCATGTGAGCCTGTGGCCCTGCCTTGGTGTTAAAAGAGCTGCTCTAGAAGCAGTCAACCTTAACCCTGCCAATGCATACTTATTGTTGCCTTTGAGGCGAAATAACAGGGTCAAATATTTCCAGACACGCATCAAACGCTCCCCATCCCCCTCTTTAACAGAATCGTCAGCATTTCTAAGCAATAGCCCTAGAGTTAGGTGGAGACACCCATAGTTATAAACATAGTCGTCTACTGCTTCCTTCTTGTCTTTCTTTGTGTTCTTTGTTTCTTTCTGTTGATCTTTTTTCTTAGACTTATTATTACTGCTTGCTGATTCAGGTTGCACTATCCCATGTATTTTCTCTTCATGCTTTACTTTGCATGCTGGGTATTTGAATACCCTCGGGCACCCTGGGAATGCACAAGGGAGTTCAGGTCGAGGCTGTCTCTGTGGAGGAGGCTCTCCTTCAACAAGCTCTTGGATTTCGCAGAAGCCATCCATAACAAAGATGTCCAGCATTTTGCTAATGTGCTGGTGTAGCCACTTTCTCTTGGTGTTGGTATCTCCCTTTTTTACATCAGTAGGGATTTTGTGGATTGATGGTGTAGAGGAAACACTTGACATCCCAAAGTATCCATTGTAGCAGCAACAATGAAGGCATCAAGCTCAATGTTAAAGAATTCTTTGACGTCACTGAAGTTGTCTAGAGGATCTTTCAAGGCATTATTATTTCCTGATACAATGGCATTGGATGCATGTGTACCCCAGTCCCCAACTGAATTTGGCTTGTTTAGGATCTTTAGAGCAACCTAGAAAGGAATGAAAGAAAAATCTAGAATATAAGTAGGTCTCAACATGTGCTTCTCACCTCTGGTTCACTAGAAGCTTGAATAGACTCTGGATCATCAGGAATAAGTTTTAAGGTATCTAGCTGGGGTCTGATGATTTTTTTCCACACCTTGCATGCTTTTGATTAGGTCATATAGGGTGAGTGCTAATTCAGACCCTGACTCTGGTCTGTGATGTGTAACTCAAAATTCATTTCTCTATTTTTTAAAACTTGTTTTAAATTGTTTCCATCCTGGTTGAGTAAACTATTACCTGAGTAAACAGTTATCAGTTTGGTCAATGTGGGAAGGGAATGTCAAGGGCACCCTATTTGAAAATTTAAAATAAAAATAGACAATAACAATTTTGGAATCACATGTTTTAAAAAAAATTTACACTAGTATATATTACAAGAGACAATTGACATAGGGAAGCAATTACCGAATAGGCAATTCGGATGCCATGCCAGTCCTCATTCTTTGGCCAAACAGCTTGGAGGCGGGATGAAACGTCTAGGCCATCAAGACGTGCTTTCTGGAGGTTTCTTGCACGTTCTTCAGTGAGCTGGTCTCCCCCAAGAAAAACAAAGTCTGCTGGCTCATCACCATTCCATGGAATAAACTGCTCCTGTATTGTCTCTAATATATCCACCATGTCCTCATTGAGGTTTTCATTCTTGGGTAATGTTCCCAATGGCACCTGAAAGAATATGTATTTTATGCAACTATTTAATATTGTGTGGTTCCAGAAAATATCCATCCAAACCTCACGGAAGGATGTTAGAAAATGATCCCCCACCCCCTGAAATTTCCAAAGGAAAATACAGTATTTGTATGGAACAAAATCAGGTAAATTGACTTCTCCACCCTTCTGGAATTTCCAATCCCTTCCATGGGAGGAGGAGGGAATGGGTATTTTCTGGAACCACACATTACTAATCAATAGCATTCCGCCCAGACTCTAAAAATAGAATGCTCGTAATTGGCGCAAAGCATTATGGGATTGAAATGCGTACAAAAATGCAGGAAGCTAAGAAAAGCGCAGGTGCAACGAAGCACTGTTGTTGGGGAATTTGTCCTTCTGATTCACGATATGCTGATAAACTACCGCCAGAGACCTTCTTTATAAGGTTTCCTAAGCCCGGGGAAGTCAAAGAATCCATGACTGATTGGGAAAAACAGCAAGAAATACAAAAAACGACCAAGGCAAAAGATTGGATTCACGCCTGTGGTCGAAGGACTTTTACAATCGAAAACATCACGAAGGACACTTATATTTGTTCCTTGCATTTTGTTGGGGAAAAGGACCGACATATGAAAATCCTGACCCATTACCAGCACATCTTACAGAGGAAGAACTAGCCCGGAGACTAAAGAAAAGAAAACTTCCAGCGCAAAGAGTTTTGCCGCCAAAACGTCGGCCTAAAATAACTGAGGCCCCAACCGAGGCGGTAAAAACCGAGCTAGAGCTGGCTTCATGTGAGCCTTCTGCAGTGTGTGAAACGTCTCTTGGGGAGCCGAATTTGAGTAGCGATCTATTGTTGCTTTGGATGATGGTGAAACAGAATCTCGTCCAATCAAGTTAACAAAGAAACACAGACAGTTTATGATAAATACATTCTTGGGGCAAAGATCGAAGCAATTTTGCTTAAGAATAGCAATGCCTTGACTGATATTCCTCTTGATTCGTCACCATCCCCGAGTGGAAACTCTATGAGTCCAGATGTTATACTTTCAAATGAAAAGAAGTCAAAATACTTTATTGGTTTATATCCCCAGCAATTTCACATGCTATACGAATTCCTTGGAAAAGCAAAATTTAATTTGGTCTACTGGAGAGGGCCCAAGACAACGCCCAAAACATCGAAGACCAGCTCAACATCTACTGATGATAAATCGAAACTTACCTTAAGGAGCAGCTGTTTGTCACCTTGTTGAGATTGCGTAGGGGGTTCAACATTTTTACCATTGCACATTTTTACAATGTCACTGAAAAGTCTGTGAGGGAAATTTTTCTAACCTGGGTTATGTATATGTACCACCACTTTAAAGATCACAAATATTTGATGTTCCCAGAAAGGCAGGTATTTTTGCCACACCTCCCAAAAGTTTTCAGGCGATTTAAGAATGTCAGATGCTCTGTAGATTGCACTGAATTTTTTTGTCAAATGCCTAGAGACTATGGACAGCAGGGAAACACATATTCATCGTATAAGCATCATACCACTATGAAATGCCTAATTGCAGTCAATCCTAATGGGGCAGCATGTTTTGTATCTGATTTATATGAAGGCAGTATAGATGATGTTGAAATATTTAGGCAGTGTGGCATACTTGAGCACATTAATCCTGGTGATCTCCTCTTGGTTGACAAAGGGTTTACAGTTCAGCACCTATTGTTGGCAAAACAAGCTACAATAGAGATACCAGCATTTCTTGGGAAGCGAGACAAATTCACAAGGAAGAACTTCTGGCAACTAAACGAATTGCAAAGGCTAGGATACATGTAGAACGATTCAATGAAAGGCTAAAGAAATTTAGACTGTTAGATAGAACAATTCCACTGAACCTGAGCCATGTTGCATCTCAACTTGTTTATGTTGCATCATGTTTGGTCAACTTCCAGGAATGTCTATGCAAATGAGATGAATTCGAATATCATCATTCCATTAACTGAGATCCAGTGTATTTGTCAAAAAATAAACACATCTAGGAGAGGATAATGGATCGAGTAAAAAGGACAAAATAATTTACTAGTAATTTTTTGTTTTAGTGAACAACCATCATTACCAGGAAATCATTTAGAGTGATTTTACAAAGCCTGTGAAATAAATAATTAGCTTAGATGTAATATATATACACCGTCAAGTGTGAATTCGTTGTTTTTTCTTTATTGCAGATTAGATATAACAGCTATATTATTGTTTCACATGTTTTTTGAAATCACTCTAACTTCTAACAATTTTCATAAGCACATTAGGGAGGCTGGACCATTGTGTTAAGAAGCCTTGAAATTGGTTATGACACTATTTTCAAGTATCATTTGAGGGCATTCATTTATATGGTTGCAGATGTTTCAGAAAAAATGTAAACATGTTGACTATGTAAACCACCAAGTCTGGGTCGTGAGAGAATAATTGAGTTTACAATAAAACATGGAAATATCATGACATTTGCTTACTTGAGAAATGTGAGATTCCAGAAAAAATTCACAAATAGAAAATGTAGTGATTTGTATGAAAAACAGGGTCAAAATCAGAAAAGGCTAGGAAGGCAATTTAACCCCCCATCCCTCAGGGATTCCCAATCCCCCCCCCCCCCCCTTGGTAGTTATGAACAGGGGCGTAGCCAGGAATTTTGGTTGGGGGGTGGGGTCCGTCATTGGTTTCAAAATCGACATAATTATGAGCTCTTGCTAGAAATTGTTAATTTCTGCCATCCAAAAGAGAGAATAATGGCTAAAAAATCATGTTAAACAAAATCTGGCAAAGGGAAGGGGGGGGGGGATGGGCTGGCTACGCCCCTGATGAATATTGCCTGGAAACACACAATACTGTACATGTATAAATGGGTACATGGCAAACTCGTTTTTCTTGCACAAGGCAAAAATTTCTGAAATGAGCCTTTTAACAAACCATAATATATTTATGTACCATCCATGTACATAAATGGATAGCAGAAAAACAACTTTGAAAGAAACATAATTGGACGCAATTTTCATTGGTTGATTGCAATTTTAAACCACACTGGGGGGTTGAGGACCTCCCTTAAAAAGACCCCCTCCACTGGAATTTCCACTTGTGAATGAGAACCCCATCCCCTGGAATTTCCATTTTGTCTTTCAAAATACCCCTGGAAAATCTATGTCCCTGGAAATGTAACTTGTTTGCCATCCCCTTTGGAATATCCAAATGACAGACACATCCCCTCTCCTGGAAAATTTTCCATAGGTCCTTAACCCCCCCCCCCCCCCCCCCCCCCCACCACCCCCCCCCCCTCCCACCCAGTGCGAGTTAAAAACGCAATCTGCCATTGACTGGCACAAACATATATTATCCATATCCTGTGGAGTGAAAGCTATGGGTATTAAAAGATGGCAAAGTCCACAGTGTTTCACATGGAATTATAACAATGTTTCCTATTTTCTGGTGAACCCATACAAAAGGGATGCACTCAATATTGAAAATAAAAATTATACAGTCCCAATGTCATATTGTACAGATGTTAGTTATAGTACAAATGGAAGAAGTCTGCGAGGGATTTTCATCAGGAAATACTCTTTGTAAATTTCACAATCTTGTCTTGTATCCCTTTATCATGAAAAATGCGTTCGACGTGTGGCTCACCCTTTGGAGTATGAAGAATAAAATCACAGTAGTCTGCCTCTGTTACCAATAGTTGCATTTGGATTTGGAAGTAGTAGGCATGTCCTTTTTCAGAACCAATTTTCCATTTACAACTGAAAAACACTGTCTGTTTAAAACTGTGCTTGGTTTGCCACTGTCAACAGAATTTATTAATTCTGTAACTGTTTGGTTCTTCAGTACTTTCAAGCATTTGATTTCAACAATCCCAAACATATCTTGGGATTTTACGATGCCATCTGGACTTGCACCCAAATGTGGATATTTTTTGTTAACCCAAATACCAGTTTCTGTTACACTATTTCCTGTTTTTTGAGTATATGCTATTCTGGCAGAAGGCTCTTCTTTGATACCATATTGCATGTCAAATGTTGTAACATTGTCAGGGTACCATAACTTGTTCCTCACCCAATTATAACACCTCTGTAGAGAAACTGTATTACTCTGCACTTGCTCTCCCAAGCCAACAACAACTTTGCATGTAGATGCTGTTATACGACACCATCGTGCATGGCACCATTCCTCACTCTTACTCTGACTTTCAGTGTTTGGTATTTGACCTACAGTACTTATCAGATATTGAGGACAAACTATCAGCCAATGCTGTTTCAAATTCTGTCACAAGGGACCTATAGTGAACTGCGTCTGCATCATCAAGCTTGAAATCCTGGTAATTTATTTCAAGCAACGTTTCCCACATGGATAAAGTTCCTCGGGTAGCACTGTATGCTTGTAAATTTTACAGGAATGTATGCACACCAACCTGGTCAACTTTATTTTGGAATGCTGCAGGTCGAGGATCCCAATTATACAGTGCACTAGGGCTACTCTTTTTACATGACTTGTATGATATATTATGGAGGGCTTTGGGTTCTTTCTTTCTCTTTTTGCCCTTATTCCATTTACATGGCTGCGATGTTGAGGGCTCTACTACAACATGGCTATTGTCTGACACATAGTCTGAAAGCATCAATAATACTGCTGCAATGTGACAGCAACGGTTTAATGCCTGAGCTTTACAATTACATGATGCATGTTGGATAAAGCCACTAACCTTTCCAATACGAACAAATACTTGCAGAGGTAAGTCTGATTTCATTGAATGATGGACATGGCATCTTAAAAATAACTATCATCATTGTCATTGTCCTGACAGTTCTCAACAAAACCGCTTTTCAAAAGACCTCTTCCTTTCCTAAGTGGTTTCGCTGTTACAGTATCCCCAACATCAACAGGTTCATCGTCCTCAATATTTTCCTCAGGTAATAGATAAACAACTGATTCGACCAGGTGGTGGTAAACATATCCGTAATTAAACATCACTGGGATATTTCGTGACGGAAAATTTCGCCAGCCTGATTCTGGGAACTTCAAAAGAGTGTTCCGTGTCCGTACTAGTAGATGATTTGGCCTTAATATCGTACCATTTACCTCCATCAACCTTTGGGTCAACCTTGATTTTCTGAGTAATGCATCGTTTCACACGGTCGACTAAATCTTCTTTTTTTCCACTTTTCTTCTCACCGTGGCACTCTAACCAACGTTTTAGCTCTAGAACATTGCAATCATCTGGTGGTTTGGCTAATTTTGCGCCTGGGACTTCATCTTCTGTGAGTAAAACTCGACAATTATCTCCAATGAGTACAGGAATCGCAGGAGCTGGTGCTTGCAACGCCGCCATTTTGAATTTTAGTTGTCCGCATTTCGATCCCACAATGCAACGCCAGCAGATATGCAAATATTTTATGACGTCACCTGGGCGGATCGCTATTGATTAAGTCTGTGCAATGGCATTCTCATGAACTGGAGGATTTTTGATACTGTTGTTATGTATAGCATAGTGGTGTGATTCCAGAAATTATCCATGGCCCAACAGCTCAAGAGGTGTGAAATATATGACCCTCCTCCACCCACTGGGATTTCAATTAAAAATACAGTGGTTGAATGGGAAATCAGAGCCCCACCCCTATGGTATTCCAATTTACTCTATAGGGAAGATATTGATTTTTTGTTCTGGAATCACACATTCCTAATTAATTAATCATGTGTCCTTAAATGTTCCAGGAAATATTTATGTACAATAAAAAATTAATATTTTCTTTTTCATTTGAAAATTCCATATGCAGCTTGTCATTAGAGGCATGGATTCTCTACAATCACACAATGATTTATATCATTCATCTCATTAGTCATAAGTAGGTATCTCTATCTTCTATTGGCAGCCATAAGGACTGATTACACTGTGTGCTTACCTCTTTGGAACATTCCTTCATCTTCTCACTGTACTGATGGGGAATGTGGTAAATCACTGAATTACGGAACAGTGAAAAATGATCTAGCTGTCTCACCACCACCCGAGACCAGAGAGGGATCAAGTCTGATTTCAGGTTTGCTGTGTTTTCTGCAGATGGCAGAAATTCTGCTATAGGCACCTCAGATAGAAGCCTCTCGTGGGTATCACTCAGATGATTGCCACTAACATCATCTGCCATGGCAAGCATATTGAAGTTGTGCAGGGACTTGTTCTTGTTGGCTGTTGTCATATGCTTTGCATTGACATGCAAGTCCAAATTATCTCCAATTATTTGGTAGCCAGTGGGAATCTTAGATTTGAGGTATTTCTCTGTTGCCTGACAGGCATCTACCAATGGAGCAGAAACATCATTATGTTTTGAAACACTTTTCAGTCCCAGTAACAAGGTGCTTTCTTCCATGCCCTCCTCTTTAATGGAATCACAGATACTCTCTAAAACATTCTCTGGTGTTGACAGCCATGACAAATTGAGGGACATGAGGTCAGCACTTGACATTGTGCCCAAATTTTCATTTTGTTTGTCCATATCTTTGCACACAGTCACACCATTCTCTACATGTTCTCCTAATTTTGCAACTAGGTCAACAGCATCCTTCACTTTTGGCATTTCTGGGAGGTATTGCACCGCAGATAGTTTATCTCTGATCTTATCAACTGCCTTCGCAACTTTGTATGAGCTCTCAAGGTCTTTTTTCCACGCTTGGAGAACTTTGTCATGCCCTAAGAAAACAATGTACAATACAAAGTATGGTTGTATTATCTATAATAACTTTTGCCCTTTTTGGGGGCAGCTGCTTTTATTTTTTAACCACATATTCATTGTTTGTGGCTAGTAGTATAACCCGTCGCTTGGGGTCGCAATTAATATTCAAAATGGCGGACATGCCCAAATAGACGCTAATGAATAATTCAATAAGGAAGAGGGGGGGCTTTAGTGATATATTCAAAATGGCGACCAGGGTCACGTAAGGGCATGTGACAAATGACGTTGTAGAGACAAGTATTTGGTATGAATAAATTTTATTACAAGAGGTACATTTTTTTACAATATGAATATTTCGTTTGATTATTTTATTACAGTAAAGGATAACTTTACAATCTGGATAACGGCATTATTTTGCTTACAACATGTCTGCATACTGTTCTTTGAGTTTATCGTTCCATTCGAGTTCCTGGTTAGTTCCTTCCTGTATAAAAGGTATGTACTGAGGAAATGGTTCATAGCGGTTTTAAGCGTCCTCTTCGTCTACCCCATTAACAATCAGGTCTAACCAGTACCAACAGGTTTTTCGAAACCTATCAGGCTGCATAATGATTTTAATAATGTTCTCTTTTTCATTGTTTGTATTATCGATCCACTCCTGTTCATATGGTGCTAATAATCCAAGGCAATCCAAGAGATCTTGCCAAAGCCAATATGTTTCCTCTCTCTCGATAGTACTCAAAGTGTCTTGGACGTATTTTTCGAGTTGCTTGTTGTCATCTAGACAAGCTTGATTGTGTTTTGCAATGTCGTTATAAACCATAAATGCCAAACAATTCCAATAGGCGTTTTCACATCGTAAGTCGAGCTGTGACTGAGTCATGATTCTCAACAAATGCCAACGGGTAACAATACTTTAGATCTTTTATATTATTGGAACAAAACCTGTTTTAGTCTCTATTGTAAACAAGTTTTACTTGTCTAATAAGGTTCCCATTCTCTATTACTACGTAACCTAGCAACCAAAGGCGTTTTTCGAACCTTTGACAGTTTGTCATATTTATGAGGAAAGCTCAGAACAGACTTGTCCTTGGCTCTTTTAATTTTTCTTTGATTTGATGGTTTAAACTTTCTATTAGTTTCTTGATAAGTATTAAAACTTGGTGGAATTTCCAAATCTGAAAAGTTAAGCTCCTTTGGGAGTCTAAATTCCTTACTGCTAACAGGAGTCTCAGATTCTTTTTGTGACTTGGATGCCGTAGGTTTTGGCATAATCGCAGAATATGTTGGAGGTGGGGTTGATTCATCTTTAGGGGTTGCGGGCTCTGTTTTTGAAACTATGACAGTAGGTTTAACATTAGCATCCGATTTAAGTTGACCCATAACTCCGTGATATCTTTGTAGTATTTGATCCAACATCAGTACTTTTTTATCTTCAGGCAAATCAGACTCCATGACTTGTTTTAGGTCACTATCCAATCGCGTCAAGGTAGAAAGTTGTGGAGGTGCCGTTACTTGATGCTCAGTCTCGATACTTTTCATTAAGTGCTCAGGTACTAGGAACATTTTTTTAGCTTGCTTCATTTTAATATTTTTCCGAATAGGTTAACAGCCAGGGGTGCGATCAAAGATGCCAAGGCCGGAAGAAAACCACCTTTCTGATTTAATACTTCTTTCTTCTTTTTAAGACTTGGTGTTTTTCTAGTCAAGTAAAGGAGCTTCGTCTTATGCGGTTTCAGACGTTTAAATGATGCGGTGGGCACGATGATATTACCTTTAAAAGGTTTAAGACTACTTCACTTATAGCTTCGACTTGTCCTTTGCTTGCATGGCTAATCATTTGTTTTCTTTGTTGCCCTTTACTTTTAAAACAAGCGCAGAGAAATGGTAAATGCTGTTTCACCCTGCTGTGATTTGATACAACACGTTTTCGTTTTGGAGTTGTGTGCAGACCAGAACGCAAGGTCATGTTTCCTCCACTTTGATTTTTTGTTGAGCGTTTTCCACGTTGATGTGTTTTGCATGCCCCCATAATGTCAAATGAGATCTACCGGTATTGGCACTTCTGTTTTGTGCATTTTACCGTTGAGATAAATTACAGGAAAAGAGTTTGGTTTAGGTAAAATATTGGTTTGTAAACGTTGTAAAGATAACGAACGAGGATGGAGATCTAACAATAGGTAACCGAAGGGTTTTGAGGTAGCATCTCGAAAACATTCTAAAACAAATGGCACATCACCAGGAAATGCTTGCTGAGCTAAAGTTCTAAAACCTAAAGTATCTCTAGGATTATTAAAAGCAACGATGTAATGAGAATTTAGGGATATACTTCTTGAAAACTTTCCAGGTGGAAATAGATTTTGAGTTAAATAAATGCATGTAACATCACAGTGATGCGAAATTTTGGTAAATAGATCAGCTATATGAGAATCATTACTACAACTTCTCATCAAGTCATCCAAAACTAAAATTCCTGGACGTTGTGAAGGTGGAAACATACTTGGGATGTCATCGGGAGCTCCTTCAACAAATGTGACTTGCGACGAGAAGTCATTAAACCAGTTTTGCCACTGACCGTAGCAATACACTATCTTTCGAACAGGACGATCAAACACTTCATTCACATGTTCGATCAGCTCCCTAGTGTAAGTGCTTTTTCCACATTGACTGGGGCCTCCAATCATAATATTACTTGGACACTTAAATTTAAACATGTTCCCTCGACGAAAGTAGTATATAGTGTGGATATGAGCACCGGAAGTAATCCCTGTCAAAGTGATATGGATATGACACCGGAAGTAAAATTTCAAAAGTGTTGTGGATTGACACTCACGTGGTCGGCGATTGACACTAGCAACCACGTGGTCGGCGATTGACACTAGCAACCACGTGGTCGGGGATCCACACAACAAACCACGTGGTCGGGGATATGAGTTGCTGATATGAGTACCAATTTTATGAGCACCGGAAGTAGATGGATATGAGCACCAATTTTATGAGCACCGGAAGTAGATGGATATGAGCACCAATTTTATGAGCACCGGAAGTAGATGGATATGAGCACCAATTTTATGAGCACCGGAAGTAGATGGATATGGAGCATCAATTTATAGAGCATCAATGTATAGAGCATCACTTTATAGAGCATCACTTTATAGAGCATCACTTTATAGAGCATCACTTTATAGAGCATCACTTTATAGAGCATCAATTTATCTATAAAAGCTGGCGTGTGAGCGATGTGAGGTATTCACAAAGATGCGTGGAACTCAATTTGAGCAAAGAATGGAAGCTTCGTAGTCAGGTTGGTAGACTAATTATAAATTCATAAATAATAAGTAACCTAAAATTTCGATCGGAAGATCTTCGGAAAGTGTTCGGGTGATCTTCGGAATTGTTCGGAAGTGTTCGGGAGAACTTTGGAAGATCATCGGAAGTGTTCGGAAGGTCTTCGGAAAGTATTCGGAAGTGTTCGGAAGGTCTTCGGAAGTGTTCGGAAGGTCTTCGGAAGTGTTCGGAATGTCTTCGGACGACCTTCGGAAAGTATTCGGAAGTGCTCGGAAGGTCTTCGGAAGGTCTTCGGAAAGTGTTCGGGTGATCTTCGGAATTGTTCGGAAAGTGTTCGGAAGTGTTCGGAAGGTCTTTGGAAGTGCTCGGAAAGTCTTCGGAAAGTGTTCGGGTGATCTTCGGAAAGTGTTCGGAAGGTCTTCGGAAGTGTTCGGAAGTGTTCGGGTGATCTTCGGAAAGTGTTCGGAAGGCCTTCGGAAGTGTTTGGAAAGTGTTCGGAAGATCGTCGGAAGTGCTCGGAAGATCATCGGAGGTCTTCGGATATGTTCGGAAATTATCCTATGTGTCCTACCAGTCCTAGCGCCCTAGTGTCCTATCTGTCCTACTTGTCCTAGTAGTGTCCTATCTGTCCTAGTGTCCTATCTGTCCTAGTGTCCTACTTGTCCTAGTAGTGTCCTAGTGTCCTACTTGTCCTAGTGTCCTACTTGTCCTAGTGTCCTACTTGTCCTAGTAGTGTCCTAGTTTCCTATCTGTCCTAGTGTCCTATCTGTCCTACTTGTCCTAGTAGTGTCCTAGTGTCCTATCTGTCCTAGTGTCCTACTTGTCCTAGTGTCCTATGAGGAGGATAAGGCTAGACATTAGGGTCCAAAGGTCAATTTGGTGCTTAATGCTTAATGCTTACCACCGAGGAAACAGGATCAAGGTCAGAGTCCAAAGGTCATCAGAGTCCAAAGGTCAATTTACAATCGGATCGAAATCCACCAATCAGAAGGCTAGAATTAGGATTTTAGCCAATCAGATTGCGTGCTTAACGCACCAATCAAATTACAGGGATTTCGATCCGATGTTCAAAGGTCAGAGTCCAAAGGTTAGAATCCAAAGGTCAAAGTCCAAAGGTCAATTTATCAGCGGATCGAAATCCACCAATCACATTTGAGTATTTTGATTCGGACGCCCAAGGAAACAGGCTCAAGGTCATCAAAGGTCATCAGAGTCCAAAGGTCAATTTACCATCGGATCGAAATCCACCAATCAGAAGGCTAGAATTTGGATTTCAGCCAATCAGAATGCGTGCTTAACGCACCAATCAAATTACAGGGATTTCGATCCGATGACGTCATTCCGCTATTATAAAAGGCGAGAACTCAGTTTGAGATCACAGTCTTCCTCTGCTCGTCGTGATAGGAGGAAGAAGAAAGATGTCAGGAATAAGTGAGGAAGATGAAATAGAAGAAGCACTCCGAATATTGAAGAAAATGATGGAAAAAGAAGAAGAAGAAGTAATGGCGGCGAGAGAACAAGAAACATCTCTCGGAGATATGTTGGAAGGAGAACAGAGGGAATTGTATGATTTGAAGGAGGAACAACAACCTACTTGGATAGATCAGTTTGAGTTGGGAGAACTACCACCGCCACCACCACCATCACCACAGGTGGAAGTAGAAGAGGAAGGACATTCTTATGATTGGATCCAGCAAGATGATGCTACTAACGTTCTACAAAGTGTGGAAGAGCAGTATTTGAATGCTCAAGACCATCCACCTTCGTCACCACAGGTGGAAGTAGAAGAGGAAGAAAATGCTATCGATGTTATCGATTGGATCATGCAAGATGATGGTAACGTTTTTATGGCACAAAGTTTTGCAGAGCTCTTTGAGCGGTATTTGAATGACCAACCGTCACCGCTACCACAACCACCACCACCACCACCAGAGGTTGAAGTAGAAGAGGAAGGATTTGTTGATGATTTTATCGATTGTGAGATGCAAGACGAGATTGATATGGCACAAAGTTTGGTAGAGCTACATCAACAGCATTTGACTACCGATAGACCACAAACACCACAGCCATCACCACCACCGTCGCCTCCCCAAGATGTTGACAATCAACCATCACCACTGCCATCACTGCCGTCACCGTCACCACCAGAAGATGTTAACAATCAACCATCACCACTGCCGTCACCGTCACCACCAGAAGATGCTGACAATCAAATTGGAAGAGGTGTCAAGCGTACCCATGATGAGCAGGAGGAGGAGGAGGAGGATGATATTTCGTACCAATTGAATGAAGTCCACAGTCGTCATTCGCGTAAGATGAAAACCGATTGTTCTGATTATGATTTAAACATCAATCTTCCTCTACGGGCAACTGTCCAAGAAGCCATGCAAGATGTAGAACGTGTTCTTGACAAAGTGCTAGAAGAAACGCTCAAAGGTGTACCTAACAAGGACTTTGCTCGCGTGACGTTGGATGCTCCAGCTCTGAAGAATCCCATATCGTTACCGTTTATGCTACGGGAACAGTTGACACCGCAAAGGATTATGGGACAGATTGAAACCATTGTGCAATCTAACGAGGAATTTGTTCTCAATGGCCTGTTTCAGTTGCACGTGATACGAGCACGTACACCCCGTGGTGGTCATGGTGGATATGATGATGATGACCATACTACTGATGATGATGATGACGATGATGATGACGACGATGACCAAGCTGGTAAGAAGAAAAAGCACTCTAAGAAGAATAAGAGGACCTTGGATTGTGCTGATCCGAAGGCATGGACGAAGATGAAGAGATCTATTGTACCAGTACGTAATCAGGATAATCTTTGTGCTGCACGTGCGATCGCGATTGGAATCGCCTTCCATACCGGAACAACACAGGAGTATAAGAACATGTATAGACAGTGGTCAAGAAACAGAGATAATCTGGCTCAGCTTAAAAAAGCGAAAGAACTGCACCAACAAGCTGACGTCCCTGAAGGAGAGTGTGGTCTTGAAGAACTGAAAAAGTTCCAAACGTATTTGGCTCCACAAGGGATTAAGCTGTACGTCGTGTCTAGAGAACATATGAATGGCATTATTTGGCAAGGTGATTTGGAGGAGGAGCCTAAATATCATTTGTACTTGTACCATGAAGAAGGCCATTACCATTTTATCACTAGCATGCCAGGTCTCCTGGGAAGAAGCTACTTCTGCACCAAATGTAACAAGGGATACTCAAGTCGTGACACGCACAAATGCAATATCCGATGTCGTTGCTGTGGTGAAGAGAACTGTTCTCCCCCGAGTGTCGATGATGATGATGCCATACGACGGAACTGGCAACATTGTACCGACTGTTGCCGTTACTTCCTTTCCCAGCAATGTTTTGACAACCATCGTCGCGTGAAAAAGCATGGTCCTGCGAATAATCAAGAGAAATGGTCGCAGTGTCAGAAGATACATAAGTGTGAAGAATGTCTTACGACGGTGGATGTCTTAGACAAGAAACGGCAAGGCAAACCTCACAAGTGTGGTGAATACGTGTGTCACGTCTGCAAAAAGATGGTTGACAAGGATCACTTGTGTTATGTTCCCGTAGGAGCAGCAGCAGTGACAGGACGGAAAAAGAAGAACGAGGAGGATCAATTGCGGCTCATCATCTTTGATTTTGAGGCTCAACCCCTGGGTACGCAACATCGGGTCAATTTTGTGGGTGTCCAGAAACTGTGTGAGGACTGTCGTGATCTTCCCTTAGACTCACATCCTACTTGTGACACGTGCGGATTGCGTAAACGTGGTTTCCAAGGGGAACAAGCTCTGGACGAGTTTTGTCAATGGTTGTTTGGTGGAAGCAATGCAGGATACACGTGTTTGGCACACAACTTTAAAGGGTACGATTCCTATCCTATCTTGGAGTACTTGTTCAAGAATGCATTCAGGCCTACTGTTATTTTTAATGGAGGAAAGATCATGATGCTTGGACTCCCAGATCTCAAGATCAGTATGAAGTGCACGTTGAATTACCTCCAGATGGCATTGCGTCAACTTCCCAAAGCTATGGGATTTGATCAAGAGGTGCGCAAAGGCGACTTTCCACATTTCTTCAACACCCCAGAGAACCAAACGTACGTGGGACCTATGCCTGATCTCAAGTATTATGGCATTGAAAACATGACGAAGAAAGATGCTGATGCGTTAAGCACGTGGTACGAGAACGAAGTTGCACGTGGTGCCGTGTTCGATTTCCAAGAAGAACTGGCGTCTTATTGTCACCAAGACGTTGAAGTGCTAAAGAAAGCTGTGTTGGCCTTTGACAAGCTTACCATGGCAACGGGTGACGTCCACCCGTTTCACACGTCGGTCACCATTGCATCGTTGTGCAGTCGTATTTTGCGTACCAAATTTCTCAAGGCCAACACCGTTGCTGTGATTCCTGCTCAAGGATACCGTGGACGCGACGTGCACTCGCTTAAAGCATTGCAGTGGCTCGAGTACAGGCACATCATTGATGAAGTGCACATTCGTCACGCTGGCACGAGCGAAGGGGAATTCAAGGTGGGACGGTACAAGGTCGACGGGTATGCCGAGAGTACTCATACCGTGTACCAATACCATGGATGTCTCTATCACGGATGTCCCAAGTGCTACACGGAGGACACGAGGAATCCTTTCTCTGGCACTACTATGGGTAATCTCTACCGTGACACGTGCGACGTGCGCACCTTTATTACTCGGGCTGGTTACCACCTCGTGGAAGTGTGGGAATGTGAGTTTGATCGTGAACTGACAGCAACTCCTAGGATACAAGCGATGGTCGGTGACGTGGAGAAGTGCAAGCCCTTGGAACCCGGGATAGTTTCTTTGGTGGACGTACCAATGCGATCCGTTTACGATGCGAAGCCAAGGATGACGAGCAACTCCACTATTACGATTTCACGTCGTTGTACCCGTACGTGAATGTCACGTGTGAGTACCCTGTGGGACATCCAGAAGTTCTGGTGAACGACGAGATCCAACAAGACCTGCACCTGTATCGCGGATTGATGAAAGTACGTGTCCTTCCACCCAAGGATGTTTACTTCCCAGTGCTTCCCGTACGCATCAACGACAAGCTGATGTTTCCCTTGTGTTACACCTGTGCTCAAGAAGAGAACCAAGATCATCCATGCACGCACACCGAAGAAGAACGCGCTTTTACCGGCACGTGGACGCACGTGGAACTGTTCAAAGCTCTGGAGAAAGGGTATAAAGTGATGAAAGTGTATGAGGTATGGCACTGGGCTCAATGGGAACGCTTGTTCGAAGAGTACATCAAGACGTTTCTCAAGTACAAGCAAGAAGCTTCAGGATGGCCAAGTTGGTGCGAGACGGAAGAAGACAAGGTCCGGTACGTGGAACAGTACGAAGAACATCAAGGCATTCGATTGGATCGTGAGCGTATCGAGAAGAATCCAGGTCTTCGCTCTGTCGCCAAAATGTTCCTGAATTGCATGTGGGGGAAATTTGGCGAGCAATCGAATCGGAGACGTACCGAGTACGTGGAAAGTCCAGAAAAGTACTTCGATCTGATGACAGACGACAGCATCGAAGTGAGTGATGTGTTGATCGTGAACGAGGAAATGGTCCAGATTCACTACAAGATGGCAGAGAAGTTTCTGAAGACGAAAGCACACACCAACGTTGTCTTTGCTGCTTACACCACAGCGTATGCGCGTCTCAAGTTGTATGACGTCATGGATGGTTTGGGGGATCGATGTTTGTACCACGATACGGACAGTGTCATCTTTACGTGGCGTCCTGGTCAATGGAAACCACCACTTGGCGATTACTTGGGAGAACTGACCAGCGAGCTCGATCCAGAAGAACACATCGTGCACTATGTGGCCACAGGACCCAAGAGTTATGGGTACAAGACCAATTATGGCAAGACCGTGTGCAAAGTCAAAGGACTACGCATGAATCTACGTACCACAGAAACAGTGAATTTGGATAGCATGGTGGAACTGTTGGAGGGTTATGGGAACCCTGTGCGTCAAGTGACCAATCCCCACGCCATTCGACGCAATGTGACGACCCGTACGTTGCATACCGTATCAGAAACCAAGTCCTTCAAGGTCGTGTACAACAAACGTGTACGACGTGGCATGTACACTTACCCTTATGGATATTATGGACTTTGAACTTTGTTAACCTTCGTGTACAACAGACGTATACCCTTATGGATATTATATGGACTTTAATAAGACTTTTAAGCAGTGTATATATAAAGTTATGTAGTAAAGAACCTATAAAACCCAAATAGTGTGATTTTTGTCTATAAAGGGGGCTGACCCAGCATTGGACTAATCATTTGGTGTTGAACACCGCTAAGGATGGTATGTTTTAAAGACCGTCCCATACTAACGTGTCGTAACTTATTGAAACGTATACGTTGTATGCTAGCGTGTTGTGGTGGTCGTATTGTGGTAGTCGATGGCACCCAGGAAACCCAAGCAGACCGTAGCACAGAAGAAGAAGAAGAATATCGAACGTCTACTCCAGCAAGCCTATTACGACCCAAACAATGTTGCTGCTTTGGGCGGTGTTGCCAAACTGGCAAGGGCTATGCGCTCAAAAGGCATAAAAAAGAGCACAGTCTTAGCTTGGATACGGTCTCAACCGTCATATACACTCCATAAACCGTACCGTCGTCGTTTTCCACGCAATCGTGTGGTCGTCCAAGGTATCGACGAACAATGGCAAGCGGATTTGTGTGACATGCAAGCGTACAGAACCAAAAATAATGGCTACAACTACATTTTAACCGTCATTGACGTGTTAAGCAAGTACGCATGGGCAGTACCCTTGAAGAACAAGACGGGACTCAGTTTGATCAAAGCGTTTCAGAAAATATTCAAGGAAGGTCGTGTGCCTGAGAAATTGCAGACGGATGATGGGTCCGAGTTCTTAAATCGAAACTTTCAAGCGTTTCTCAAATCGAAAAACATCCATCACTTTACCACCAAGAGCGAAACCAAAGCCTCAGTCGTCGAACGATTTAATCGTACGTTAAAAACATGGATGTGGCGATGGTTCACCTACAAAGAGACAGTACGTTACATTGACGTGCTTCCGCAACTGATGCACAATTATAATCATTCGTATCATAGAAGCATTCGTCGTGCCCCTGCTGACGTCACGTTAGCCAATGCTCAAGACGTATGGCATACCTTGTACCAGAAGAAGGCTCAGAAGAAGAAGAAGAAGCTAAAACCTAAATTTCAAGTGGGAGATTTAGTACGTATAAGTAAAGTCAAACACGTGTTTGCAAAAGGGTATTTACCCAACTGGACGGAAGAAGTGTTTACGATTGCCTATCGGATGACGGCACGGGATCCCTATGCGTATCGACTACGCGAATACGACGGTTCGTTGTTGGAAGGACAATTTTACGAACAAGAATTGCAAAAAGTCAGCATGGATGAACAAAAAGATGTCTTTCGTATCGACAAAATTGTCAAGAGCCGTGGGAAAGGACGTCAAGAAGAGTATTTGGTCCATTGGCGTGGCTGGCCTGACAAGTACGACAGTTGGATCCTAGCAAGTCAAGTGCATAAAATCGTGTGATATACCATCAAGGGCATCAGTTGCCTCAGGATGTCTGACCGAGCGGACCAAGTGATTACGCTGGCAAGCAATGCTATTGAAGATGCCCTTCCCGACAACACCATTGGGGATTACACCCTACGAACCAAATATCCTATCGATTTGCGCGAAGGATCATGGGAAATGGCCCTTACCAACATCATCTATCCCCATTCGTGGAGTTTGCTGCAAAAAGAAGATCTTGACATATGGGTTCTTTCCACTCACGTGGTAAACCCTAACGAACTATGGACAAAGTACACGTTACCCACAGGAAAGTACACCAAGCTGGAAGATATTGTGAAAGGCATGAAGAGAGTTACTAACAAATTTAACAAGCATGAGCAACAACGTAGATTACGGCCAGACGAAACCAATCACAATAAGATTGAGTTCAAATACAATTATAAAGAGAACATGACCACAATCAAGTTAACCAATGACATGATGCTACTACTACGGCCACGATTAGCAATGGCTTTGGGATTCGATACAGTTGGTTCAATCACTGAACTTGAACTTGGGAAGTCCCATGGTATTGCTCGTCTCTTTGGGGTAACTGATGAAACTGTAGGAAAATGGTATATATTTGTAGCCGACAAAAAGAATGCTAGCGGACTACAGACCTTCACCTCCAGCGTACGTGAACGAGCAGATGTACATCCATTCCAAAGCTTTTACGTGTACACTAATGTTGTGGACTCGCATATTGTGATGGGAAGTGATGCCAACAATTTGTTGCGTACCTTTGTTCCTGAAGGAGAACCTGGATTCCCTGTGGAACGAAACTTTCTCAATCCCTACTACTTGCCACTACGTACTCAAATCATCAGCAAGATCCGTATCCATATAACCGACGACACAGGCGAAACCGTGCCATTTCAAGCAGGCGCCGTACAGGTAACACTACATTTGCGTCGTGTGCGATTTGCCTAGAAGAAGAAGATATGGTGTGGTACAACGATATGTTGAATATGGCTCGTGGTGCTCTTGCTGCTCTACCGCCTAAATCACAAACAGGAAAAGGACCCTTTACCTATTTTCCACGTCATCTACAAGAAGGAAATGGAGTTTTCCATGGGTACCCTGTGCCAGTACAAATGGGATTTGGTATAGGTGGTGTCGGCGGTGTATTAAGTTCCCTGAGAAGAGACTTTGTTCCTCACTTGCCCTCTTGGGAACTCGCTACAAAAGGTATACGGAAACAAGCGGAACTCGCTACACGAGGTATACCACAAATGGGTGGTGCCCGTCTGAAACGTCGTCGTCGTCAACCTAAGACCATGGCTAAACGTCGTCGTCATACCAAGGACATTTTCGATTGAGGAGTTATAAAAGACTTGGACATTCATGCCTTCTAATCAGTTGGACATTACCTCAACTACTGTCAAGAGCTCCTCGTCAACATGAGTGTTCATTCTGCATCGCTTGTTGCTGCCAATCCAGGCATGGACTTGTTTACGGTACCACCAACAGATGTGGCTGTGACATCAGGCCGATACGTTGAGTATTCACCCACGGACAAAGGAGCCAAGTATTATCAGTTCATCATTCGTAGGGGTCCTACAATGATTGATTTGAAAAAGACTCATTTCCGTGTCGTGGCCAAGATCACCAAAGCTGATGGTGAAGCAGTTGAAGCAACCATTAAAGTGGGACCTGTCAACAACTTTCTTCATTCGATGATCCAACAAGTGACTGTGAAATTGAACGATCAAGCCGTCACCTTGCAAACCGACACGTATGCGTATCGTGCCTTCATCGAGACGTTGTTGAATTATCCTAAAGAAGCTCAAGAATCGTATCTGGAATGTGCCATGTGGAAAAAAGACAGTGGCTCCATGGACCAAATTAGTCATGCAGCTGCAGGCGCTGCTAAGAATCCAGGACTCACGGCACGTGCAGCTCGTACTAAAACAGGTGCGAAAGTGTGCATGGAAGGCCCCTTGTTTTGTGATCTCTTTCACTCAGGACGCTACCTTCTGGACAACACCGAGATGAAAATCAAGTTTGATATGCATGAACCAGCCTTCTGTCTGATGTCGGAGTTAGGTACCGAAAAGATCGTCATCGAGGACTTTATCCTACGCATGTATCACGTGACTCCAGCCCCTAGCGTCAAGTTAAACCAACGTGAACTCATGACAGGATCGAATGCACGTACAGCCAAGTACCCTGTGACGTCAGCCATTGTGAAGACCCGGCAAATTGGTAATGGATCCTTGACCCATTATGAAGGAGACTTGTTCCAAGGATTGGTTCCTAAACGTATGATTTTAGGGATGGTTGAAAATGCTGCCTACAATGGTGACAAAGCGAAGAATCCATTCAATTTCCAAATGTTTGCTTTGTCTACCATCAAAGTAACCGTGGATGGACAAGAGACCCCTTATGGAACACTGTCTACCGCTGACGACAAGGATATAGATTTGTACCACATGTTGTTCGATAACGTGTGTGGTACCTACCGAGGACAAGGACTCAACCTTACGTTCGACGAGTTCAAGGCTGGTTATGCATTGTTTGCCTACGACTTTACACCAGCAGGCAATGCCTCGTCAGGGTACTTCCAACCTCAATATAAAGGCAACGTTGACCTGTACCTGACATTTGGAGATGCCACCGCGCAGGTGAACACCATTGTCGTCTACGGCGAGTTCAACAACACCATCGAAGTGGACCAATTAGGTCAAGTGATTTACGACATTCAAGGATGAACACGGATCAGTTAGAACTGCTAGTACACAACGATCCCAAGTTAAACCCCGTGTTTGGTGGCGTGTTTCCATCTGATTTGCTACCGACCAAAGTACCATTTCCCAATCAAGCCTACATCATGAACGTGGATCCAAGCGATCGTCCAGGATCTCATTGGTTAGCCGTGTACTTTACACCCGAGACGTGTGAATTCTGGGACAGTTTTGGATTTCCTCCACAAGTGTATGGTCAAGCGATTACGAACTTTTGCAAGTTACGTCCACAACTCGTGCACAACACTCGTAGGATTCAAGCCATGGACTCTGACGTATGTGGACAACATTGTTTGTTCTTCTTGTGGAACCGTGTACGTGGCAAACGTCATGGAACAGTAGCTGCTATGTTTACACCAAATTTACAATGGAACGATCAGAATGTTCGCACCTTTGTGCGTGATCGATTTTTACAACGACGACGACAAGTACCTTGTAATCCTAAGCGTAGTCGTCAATGCGCTCTTGTTCAGCGCTCTTTGTTACACATGTTAAAGTTATAATAAAAAATGATGTTTCATCACCAAATGTTGTTGTTGTTGGGTATATAGTAAGGTGTAGATGTAGGCAACGGTTCATATGGAATCTAGACGTCAGCATGGACGATCGTCGTTTTCGTTGTCCATGCAGCATTTTGGTGGTGGGCCCAAGTCAATCGGGTAAAACCACGTTTACACACCAATTGCTTCAACAAGTCGCTCTTGCGTTCAACAAACAATTTCGAAAAATTGTGTATTGTTACGGAGAATGGCAACCGTTGTTTACATCTATTCAACGGAACCTGGGTGTGACCTTCCATCAAGGACTCCCAGACAACGTCACCGACTTGTTTGGTCCTCACGATACTCCAGGCCTCTTGGTGATGGACGATTTAATGGATCAAATGGATCGTGTGGTACGCGTGTTTACACAGGAATCCCATCATCACAACATCACCACGTTGTTTTTAACACAGAACTTGTTTCCACCCAATAAGCACGCACGTACCATTTCACTCAACACGCATTACATCGTGTTGTTCAAGAATCCAAGAGATCGTTTAGGCGCACAGATGTTAGCCCAACAAGCGTTTCCTGGACGTGTTCCTTACGTGATGGATGCCTTTCATCAAGCCACCGAAGAACCTCATGGTTACCTCATGTTGGATTTTCATCCAATGACACCAGAACAATGTCGTTTACGATCTCATATTCTTCCTAAAGAATTTCCCATGTACGTCTACACTGAAGGAAAGCAATAAAAAGAAGGAGACGATCCAGAATCACGTCATTTGGGTACAACCATTCACCATGGCAAGAGCTGAGAGAGCCTCGTGAGATCAACGCCTTGTTCGTAGTGCATAAATACCCGTGTCTAAGTGGATCATCATCAGTTCATCATGTCTCAGCGACTGAGAAGGAACGCAGATTTTCTCCGGCTCTTGCATCGTACCAGAGGGAAGACACGCCAACGACTCATTGTCAATGCTACTCCTGATCAAATCAACTCGCTGAGTGAAGTGGCTATGAACCTGTTGCGTGGCAACGTACCGATGTCATTAGCCCGGATTCAACAACTGAAGAAACACAAGCATCAGTTACGCAAGTTGGCCGATCGGAAACTCTCCAGCAAAAGCCGGAAAGCCATGCTGGTGCGTCAACGAGGAGGCTTTTTATTACCTGCTCTTCTTGGTGGATTGGCATCGATATTTCTACCGAAAATTGCCAACAAGCTCATCTCTAAAATATAAAGTGTTGTTAAACAAGACATTTACGTCAGTTGCTTTCAAGACGTCATCATGTCAACAACAGCAAAAGGTGGAGCTCATCGTATGGCTATGGTTCCTGATTATTTAGTAAACATGCTGCGTACCAAGCAAAAAGTGGAAACGGCACCCCAATACCGTGTACTGGCGCGACTGGATGGAGAAATGCAAGCCATCTTGAATGACACTTCACTTCCTCCTGATGTCAAAGTACAACGTTACGATCAGATTTTACAACGTTACAACCGGCTAACAAGACAAGTAAAAGACAAAAATCCATTATCTTTACTAAAAAGGATGAAACAGCAGCAACAAGAAGATGATGATGATGACATTGAAGAAGAGGATTTGGTTTTACCTACTCCTCCTTCCAAGACACCTGCTACTCCAAAAACAAAGCGTTTACCTACACCACCATCCGGGACACCACGAAGACGTTCCATTAGTGTACCGAGAAGAAAGCCTCGACCCCTTCGAGAATGGCAACCGTTTTAACTAAAGAGACAATGTTATGCTCTCAATAACTTTTATTATTACAAGAAGTTTATAACAGTAATGTCCTTGTATTATTAATAAAAAAGAGTTCTTACACCATGTATCTTGTTTGCTTGAGCCACTTCCAGAATACGGCCACTTCAACACGTGAACAGCGCTTGCAAAGGGTAGAAATACGTGAAAACCACCACTTGTAGACAAAAGTTCATCTTGAGCATAGGTCTTGAACAGTTCTTCG
Source organism: Scolanthus callimorphus (assembly GCA_033964015.1). NCBI lineage: Eukaryota > Metazoa > Cnidaria > Anthozoa > Actiniaria > Edwardsiidae > Scolanthus > Scolanthus callimorphus. The sequence goes on along the minus strand of CM066916.1, from coordinate 16,915,682 downwards.
AACTTGGGACACCCATAGTCCTCCAAATTGACATGGGAATGCTGAGTTTATCCAGCAATCGTTTCTCGTGACACCCGCCCTTGTAGGCGACAGACAGACTTCAAGTCCTGTGTATACCAGTTTTGCACCACTTGGTCCAGTTCCGTGTAGGGTAGAGAATGCTTCCATGCAAAGTCAAATCGTAGACGGTGTATCATATAGGCCTTCTTGGCACAGGCGTAGTCTTTTGCATTTTTCAGTTCTTTAAATTTTATAGGGAACGTTAAGTGCTGTCCCTTGACATCCTCGTCATCAAAGATAATTCCTGCCTCCTTGCACCAGAATTCTTTCTGCACGTAGTAACTATCTAAGTATTGCCTAGATATCCTCGAATGTACTCTCCGCGCACTCATTCTGATTCTTCTCTCTGTTCTTCCATGTTGTTGGGTAGGCTGTGGTCATCATCCGTAATTAGCATTGGCTGTGCAGACGACGCTTGTGGAAATATTAATGAGAACCCTAGTCCAACACCAAGTGTAGTCCCAAGTGCAGTGCCAAATGCATTTGCCAGCGACGTTAAGAAATTATCCATTGAATTCGTTCCTCCTCCTACAACGGCTAGCAGAGGAAGACTGTGATCTCAAACTGAGTTCTAGCCTTTATATACTAGTGGAATGACGTCATCGCAATCCCTGTAGTTTGATTGGTGCGTTAAGCACGCAATCTGATTGGTTGCGTGATTCTAGCCTTCTGATTGGTGGATCTCGATCCGATGGTAAATTGACCTTTGGACTTTGACCTCTGACCTACAAATTTGACACTAGCACTTTCTACACTAGCAATTTGACACTACCTGACCTTTGGACTTTGACCTTTGGACATCGGATCGAAATCCCTGTAATTTGATTGGTGCCTTAAGCACGCAATCTGATTGGCTAAAATCCAAATTCTAGCCTTCTGATTGGTGGATTTCGATCCAAAAATTGACCTTTGGACTCTGATGTCTAGCCTTATCCTCCTCATAGGACACTAGGACAAGTAGGACACTAGGACAGATAGGACACTAGGACACTACTAGGACAAGTAGGACACTAGGACAAGTAGGACACTAGGACAGATAGGACACTAGGACACTACTAGGACAAGTAGGACACTAGGACAAGTAGGACACTAGGACACTACTAGGACAAGTAGGACAGATAGGACACTAGGGCGCTAGGACTGGTAGGACACATAGGATAATTTCCGAACATATCCGAAGACCTCCGATGATCTTCCGAGCACTTCCGACGATCTTCCCAACACTTTCCGAACACTTCCGAAGGCCTTCCGAACACTTTCCGAAGATCACCCGAACACTTCCGAAGACCTTCCGAACACTTTCCGATGGTCTTCCGAACACTTTCCGAACACTTCCGAGCACTTCCAAAGACCTTCCGAACACTTCCGAACACTTTCCGAACAATTCCGAAGATCACCCGAACACTTTCCGAAGACCTTCCGAAGACCTTCCGAGCACTTCCGAATACTTTCCGAAGGTCGTCCGAAGACATTCCGAACACTTCCGAAGACCTTCCGAACACTTCCGAAGACCTTCCGAACACTTCCGAATACTTTCCGAAGACCTTCCGAACACTTCCGATGATCTTCCAAAGTTCTCCCGAACACTTCCGAACAATTCCGAAGATCACCCGAACACTTTCCGAAGATCTTCCGATCGAAATTTTAGGTTACTTATTATTTATGAATTTATAATTAGTCTACCAACCTGACTACGAAGCTTCCATTCTTTGCTCAAATTGAGTTCCACGCATCTTTGTGAATACCTCACATCGCTCACACGCCAGCTTTTATAGATAAATTGATGCTCTATAAAGTGATGCTCTATAAAGTGATGCTCTATAAAGTGATGCTCTATAAAGTGATGCTCTATAAAGTGATGCTCTATACATTGATGCTCTATAAATTGATGCTCCATATCCATCTACTTCCGGTGCTCATAAAATTGGTGCTCATATCCATCTACTTCCGGTGCTCATAAAATTGGTGCTCATATCCATCTACTTCCGGTGCTCATAAAATTGGTGCTCATATCCATCTACTTCCGGTGCTCATAAAATTGGTACTCATATCAGCAACTCATATCCCCGACCACGTGGTTTGTTGTGTGGATCCCCGACCACGTGGTTGCTAGTGTCAATCGCCGACCACGTGGTTGCTAGTGTCAATCGCCGACCACGTGAGTGTCAATCCACAACACTTTTGAAATTTTACTTCCGGTGTCATATCCATATCACTTTGACAGGGATTACTTCCGGTGCTCATATCCACACTATATACTACTGACGAAGCGAAAATACTTGTGAGTCCAAAAAGGAGTGTGCAAGACCCTTTAATCAACATTGAAGTAAAGACACTACTACACAGAGTTCATTGAAATTTATTTATTTATTCTTGTTTGTCTACCTACACGAATTACAACATTGATTGTCCGACACTATTGTATTACATCTTTTTGTTTTTAAAGAATTAATATATTGATGTACAAATTTTGCTACTTGAGTATCGTTCCAGTGCGTATCGTACGTCTGAAATTTAGATTGTATACTAAGCATATCTATATTTCTTGCTCTATGTATCAAATAGAAAATGCAATAGTCTCCGCATGTATCGGTAGTCAATCCTTGCATGGGTTTGTCATTGTAGTATGTGACGTCTCTCATTACGTACTTTTCCATCCCATATGTGTCAGGCGGAAAACCATAACTATCAAAAATTCACTCTCACTGGTTGATGCAAAAAACATTGCCGTCCAGTGCACGCCCGGAAGATTATGAGGATCTGTGTTTGATATGACGCAGGAAGGAAATGTCCGAATCACAGGTAGTTTATCAATAGGGTACACCCCTACAAATATCGGTGCTAAGACGGGATCACGCAGAGCAGCTTGCCAAAGCTCTTGGGTAGTATGCATCTTTTTTCTTATTTTAAGATCCTTGAGTTAAATCATAGACCACGCGTCTATTACGGTCAATCTCCAACTGGCTCTGAATTTCTGAGTAGACTATTAAATTAAGCACGGTGGGTGTTTGTTTTCCAAATTTCAAATAAAGGTTAACGTTTCCATTTCGATAAGGTATTAGATGACTGGGGTGACCACTTCCGTCAGGTGTCAAATCGAGTCGGAAAAGACCATATCCGTTCTCCCAGTCTTCTCTATCTATGTCTAAACAATGGCCACAATTCATATCTCCACTTCCGGAAAACAATGTGTTAAAACCGTCAATTTTTTTTCCTCCTGACAGATCTATTAGCGAGTAAGGCGTTTCTTCTCCATTTACTGTAACACGCACGGAATCTAGATCGAATAGCTGAAAGTTGAAAGGATTTCTTTTGAATGATCCATTATATGCATCATTCCTTACCATGCCAAAAATAAAACTTTGAGGAACTAGACCATTAAATAGATCCGTCTCTTTGTGATTAAGTACATCTTTGGGAATAATGCGTGCATATGTTGGTGTTCTTGTAATAGTATAGACAGCAGGTACAGCCTTTGGCCCTGTCATTATTTTGACGTGTTCCAGTTTTGTACTGTCGGCCACTTGTACTTGACGTATTCGAAGTGTACTGGAAACAATGTGAAGCTTGCAGTCATTATTGTCTTCTCCGGACATCAAAACAAATTCGTCACTGTTGAGGTCTACTTTCATTTTAATTTCAAGGCGGTCTAAAAGGAGCTTGTCCGTATTGAATATATCGCAAAGTGGTACACCAACCAATCCTACTTCTTTGCTACCACTAGTAAATGTAGCTCGCTTTTTCAATCCCATATTTGTATCCGCTGTGTTATCCACTTCATCCATATGTCCTGATGTATCTTTATAATAAAGTGACTTAGTTAAGTATGACTTCTTTGCCTGATCAGTGTAATTAAGCAAAGTCTTGATGTACGCATTATAGGCTTGTGTATCGGACTGCTCTGTCACAAGGGTATCGTTTATCTTAATGGTGAATTGTTTGATTATCGAATGAAGTGCATTATTTATCAAAGTGTATTTCTCATTTCCAATATCGGAGCCATCACGTTTTGTTATTTTCACAACAAAGAGAAGTTCTGACTTCGTAGGATCAATGTAATAAGCAAGTGGTCTGATCAGGAATTCAGTCGGATTGGTACCGCTTTGAATTGGCTCATAGTCTACCCATTTACTTTTCAGAATGGACACATCCGTTACAGGTACACTGAAGAGTTGTAAACTTGAATTCTCCCCTGGTGCAGACATTGGGTGAGCAGAGGCCATGCTTAATCGAAGATAGTGTTGAAGCGCTGAGATGTTCGTCGTTTCTTGGTCTGTTTAGAACTAACAGGGATAGCCTTCCGTTTGCGCTTAAAAGCTCTCCGTCCCTTTCCTTGTTGTTGAGTAAACTCGTGCAATGTTTTAGTGAACAGCTCTTTACCAGCGCCTTTCAATCTTGATTTCGCAGAGGTCTTTAAAGACTTTCCGTTCATTACATCCTGAGCAATTTGTTGACCGGTTTGAAGACCAGTGTTAAGTAACTGTTTACCAACCTTTTTGGCGGCTTTTTTCAAAATGGGAGTGGCTGTTCGAAAAAGTGAACGAAACATTCCACCAAGTCCATTCCCGCCTTGCCCGTAGGGGTGCGCCCCTCCGAAAACACTTATGTCTCCCTTACCCATTTGTTTATAGGGTACCACAAATCTCTGATAAGGATAAAATCGATTATTCATCGGCAATATCATGTTTCTTTAGATCAGTGTTCGTCGGCGAAAATGTAATGTTACACGTACAACGCCAGAAGTAAATGAAATCGCCCTGCCAAGATCGTCTCTTATATCTATATTGATCGAAGAGAATGTGGACGTACGAAGTCTGTGATACATAGGACGTTTGATTTCTTCTGATATAATGTCGCCATAGTGACCTCTAGGTACTAGCATATGCAGTAGATTCACCTGTGTGTCCGCGACAAGAATGGATTCCGTAAGATTTGTGTACACATAGAGGGTTTGAAAGGAATTAACAGATAGCATTCCCCAAACCAGTTCATCATATCTGCGCATGTTGGTAGTTGATGAAACAAGAATAACACTATGATTAGCTGTTTCTAATTTAACAGCTCCCGGGTTGACCAACTCATATATTTTTGGTATTTCATTTCGATGATTTAAATATCCCAGAGCTTGTGCCAGATTCTTTGGAAGTTTTATGGCAAATCCTCCAGGAACAAAAAAATGAAAGAAATTTTCTGCCGCTCTTTGTATGTTGAAACATTTATCACCATTAACCTCTTGGATTGATTGATTACTCCTCTGATAGAGGTCAGGAAAAGCACTGTGTAAACCCAACATCATACCGTTGACCAAATCTTCAACAGTTTGATAATTACCACTTGGTATGAATATAGGTAAACTCCAGGTACTAACATCAGTGTACGATAGTGTGAAACAGAGTTCATTTGCTTTCACATTTTGCCAGCTATATGGATAAATAATACGCGTCATTGCCACTTCCCAATGTTCATTTAGTTTCAGATGATTCTGAAGATGGACTTTAAACTGGTTTGCTGTATTTTGGGGGTATTCCTTGCTACTTGCATTGCTTGTCAATACAATTGTAAAATCGTTACTCATTTTCGTCTAAAATGTAACACCACGTTTACTGTACCACCTTGAAATGATAGCAGTCGATTGCAGCAACTTGTTAAATAGATATCGATCGTCTGAAAAGTCTTTGTCCTCAAAGGAAAATAGGATATATTTTTAGGCACGTGAGTTATTGTTTCACGGAACTTTCCCTTTGCAACCATTTCGTGTAGTAAATGTAAGCGATCTCGGCCAATCTGCCATCCTTCCACCAAAGGAGAATGTATTTGTACAATTCTGTATTTACACGCACAAAGAGCTATGTTTGATGGTATGAGATCTTTAATTGCGCACGTGATAGTAATTTTAGGAGGAAGAAGGAACCACTCAACACCATAACGACGTTTTAAGAATGAATCCATCTTTATTACAACATTAGAAAGAGTGTTTCTATTGTCACTGTCTATCCAGCCCAAGGCACGCGCAACAGGAAGGGAGAAAAATATCCAGCTTTTTGGCGAATTAAGTTTCATATTCCAGTTATTATCTACACTGATTGTTATCAAGTTACTATTGCCTTTAGTTGAAATACAATTGAGTATTCCCTCTACAACATCCAAAACAGTTCGATAACGCCCGACCGGTAACGTCATCTTCGTAACTGTCAATTTGCCAAATTCGCGTATCATGATATGTGGATGATCACACTCGTGAGGAATTTCATACCACGAAAATGGATAAATTGCCTGGTGAAGTCCTACCTCCCAATTCTCGTCGCTTCTTATTTGTATTTGCCTTGGTAAAGCAATTTTGTAATGCGATCCGGTATTGTCAGGAAATATATTACCGTTTGCATTACTTGGTAGGACGATGTAAAAGTCATTGTCTTCATTCGTCATTGTTGTAGAGAGATCACTTGTTTATAAGGAATCCAACTTCGGTACTTCTTTGGATATCCTCTCCAATGCACCAGCACTTCTCTGTTGATTCCTCTACCCCGATACTTTAATATTTTTTCTATTCTAAAAATATGGTCCTTTTCTTCAATAACTTTTTGTAACTGTTTTTCGTAGAATGTTCCCGTGATCAAAGAACCATCTGCTTCTTTTAACCGATATACAGGAGGATTACGTGGAATCCTTTGAGCTATTGTGAACGTTTCTTCAGTCCAAGAAGGTAGATATGATTTGTCAAAGACTCTCTTATACTTACTGATTTTAACGGAGTCTCCGACTCGAAATTTATAGCTTACTGGAGGATCACGTTGATTGTACATGGTTTCCCATACCTTCTTTGCATTAAAAATGTTCACATCAGCAGGTTTCATTTTAATAGTACGATGAACACTCTGATTGTAATTGTTATTCACTAAATCGTCTAAACTATCTAGGTAAGATAAGGAACTGCTAGCAGTAAACATTCTCCACATTAACTGTTTAAGTGTCCGATTAAACCGTTCTACTATTTGCGCCTTAGTTTCATTGTAAGTAACAAAATGATGAACACCGACTTTATTTAGAAATGATTGAAACTTCTTGTTTTTAAATTCAGAGCCCTTATCTGTCTGTAATCGATCAGGTATTCGACCCCGTTTGAAGATTTTCGTAAAGGCATCGACCAAAGAACCTCCTCTTTTGTTTTGAATAGGGACAACCCAGGAATATTTAGAAAGGACATCAATGCAAGTTAACAGATATTTGTATCCTCGATTCCATCGACTTAATGCCTGTACATCTATCAAATCAGCTTGCCACTGATGATCCAGTCCGTACACAATTACTCTGTTACGACGAAAGTTCTTTCGCGCCGGTTTATGAAGTGTATATCCAGGTTGCTTTTGTAACCAAAGCCTTACATCAGATAAAGTAAGTCCATATTTTCGAGCATATCGATACAATTTGTTCACTCCGCCTAACGATGAAGGACTGCTAATGTCGTAATAAAGTTTTTGTAGAACTCTATCCTTTTTCTTCTGCGTCATATGAGGTTTCATCTTTTTGGTCTTGACCATCTTTAGAATCAATGTGCACTTCACTGCCACAACAGACAACTAAGCACCGCATTCTCTTGCAAATTTCATTTAACGAGAGAGTTGGCAATGAGTTTACGCACAGACGACTTAGTAAGCTTCCCATGGTGTTACATGAAATGATGAAGGACGCCCGACAGCACTCCTTTAAATACTTGCCAAATCATCCACAACCAGTGCGGATAATAAATTGAATATGAAATGAGCAACTTATTATGGAGTTCAACCTGTTCTGCTAGGGTTAAGTTACTTTGATGCATGAAACCATAGATACTTAACAGCCGGCCATAGTTCATTGGTTCGAGCTCTTTGAACAAAGCCAACCATTGTATAGATGTACATACTGGAAATGTGTAGGGCAGAAAACAGTAATAAGAGCAGCTGCACACGAGATAGAAGTATATCAATCGCATGACGAGTGGCCTATGACATTTCACCGATATCCATAAGGTACTGTTTGAAAGCCTCTGATGACCCTCTTGTCATAAACCAACTGATATCTCTTTCTCTGAGAGACGCTGTGAATTGTCTTTGTTTTTTTTGTCACGCTTAATGAAATGGGGATTTTCACGGTAAATGGGCTCACCAAGAGGGTTGCATACTTCTGAGCATATGGAACAAAAGTTAAGTTTCTGTATTCCTCTGTAGTTTAAGGTGAATCCTCGAACTTTACAGACTGTTTTACCATGGTGTGTTCTATATCCATAATTCTTAGGCCCAGCAGAAACAAAGGTAGTTATATAATCCCCTTCTTCAAGTTCATTAGTGAGTTCCCCTAAATAGTCACCCAGTGGTGGATTCCAATCTCCAGGACGGCTGCTATACACCACAGAATCAGTGTCAAAATAAACTACGCGATCTTGAAGAGGTTCAAGCAACTTGTACAGTTTGAGGCGCGCATGAGCAGTGGTGAATGCAGCAATGACAACGTTGGTGTTGTTCGATGGTGTGACAAAACCTTCACCATGAGTATAGTACACTTCAACACATTCATCATTCACAAACTGAATATCTTTCACTTGAGTAGATTTACAACTGATCAACTTGAAGTAGCGTTCAGCATCGGTTACTAGTTCCACTTGGGGCATATTGGGTCTCTGTCCGAATTTTCCCCAAAAGGAATTTAACATTAGTTTTGCTAGCGAACGCAGTCCTGGGTTCTTTTGGATCTTGTTCACGTCTAGCTTGATTTTCTCATTTCGTTCATAGTCCCGGATGTATTGCATCTTTTGCTCATGGGTCTCGCACCAAGAAGGCCAACCACTTGCCTCTTGTTTGATCTTTAAGAAGGTATCTATGTAACTGGAAAACAAGTTAGAAGAGCGCTGTGGGAAATGCCAAACTTCTATCATTCTCTTCACCCTATAACCAAGTTCTATTGCCTTTTCTATCTCAATAGAACACCACACTCCTTTAATCATCCGCTCGTCATCAGTGTGTTGGCATGGGGTTTGCTGTAAACTTTCAGCACAAGTTCTGCACAGCGGGAACATTAACTTACCATTCGCGCGATAAGGGAGAACAGGATGAAAAAGTGAAGTGGGAGGTAAAATTTCACATTTAATAAGACCATAAAACTCAAGAGGGGATCGATTCAAAAGAGATTCACTCGTTAAGATGTCAGGGTGCCCTAAAACATGTTCACAATACTTATTAGTCCATGGATAAAGGCTCGTGTAGTCATTATACATTAGCTTCTCTCCATCTTCTACCTCTTTGTAGAGAGTGACCGCATTAGTTCGACCACCAAAGAATGCTTCGCGTGGGTCTAAGGGGGTTTCAAAATGAAGGCTTTCTATGAAGTCTTTCATCTCCTTGTTTGACTCAATTTCAGCCTTGAATTCGCACTCCCATTTCACATTCACTTTGTATCCTAATCTCTTAAATCTTGTTATTCTTCGGATTGTTGCCTTATTGAGTTCGTCCATTGTAAGCTCATTTACAGGATTTCTCGTGTCTGGAAGATAGCAGGAGTCACACCCATGCCAAAGGCAGCCAAGGAATTCCAGGATAATCCCAGGCTCCCCTCCCTCTCCTGGTACATACCCATCCACGTGACTACCATCAATACGACGCTCGCCTCCATTTAGTGCATGTAGTATGCGATGTCCCGTTTGTCGATGTTCCCACGCTAACCATTTCATAGCCATAAGAGAGTACTTCCGGGAAGCTTGATATCCTTGAGGTGGGATCAGACCTATAGTCCCTTCAGTAAGGAAGTGTTTCCGAAACACACGGTTACAACTGGAGGCAATGGTTATGCAATAACGAAATGGATCTAAATCACAGGTTTCTTGCATCAGATCCTTAAACCTTAAACAACAACGCCTTAAAATATCACAATCCGATCGGCAATAACCCACTATCTCCTTCTGAAAATCAAATACATAATTCGCCCGTTTCAGCTCATCATACCACTTGAGGAAGTCACGTCGTTCATCTTCTTTCATTCCGTCTGGATCATAATATTCAGTTGATGGAAGAGGCCCTATGTAATTCTGGTTTTCTTTCGTGTTGAAAAAGTGACAAAAGTAGCCCTTTCTTAGCTCTGTGAGACCAAAGGTTTTAGGCAAGGCCTTCAATGGCATGGGGAAGAAGTTAAGAGAGTCCCGAAACTTAATGTCTACATCTGGCAGTTCCATAGACATTATTTTACCTCCATTAAGAATTAATTTAGGTAACATGTATTGCCTATAGAAATACTCACACAAAAAGTACCCATCATATCCTCTAAGATTATGAGAGATAACAATAGAGTTAGTACAGAATGAAAGTAGCCACCGACCAAAATCGTCAACACACGTTTCTCCTTTGAACACTTCTTCATTTCCGTCTTGGTCTTGCGCAATAAGAAGATTAGCAATATGACGACCCTCTTCTTGTCTTGCTTCGATGTCAAAAAATATATATCTTGGTGGATCATCTTGTTCATCCTCATCGCTATCATCTGACGAGAAATCATCATTTGCGTCTACATCTGAGCGTCGTCTTTTATTTTTTCTCTTCTTCTTTTTCTTTTCTTTTACACGAAGAATGTAACACCTGTGATTCAAAGGATCAACATACTCTTCACAGTTTTTACACTTTACCTCACCACAGAAATGATCTTCGGGATGACGAGTCGCATGTGAAATTGTTTTCTTACAGAATGTACATTTGTAAACCGCTTGACAGGTAGACACTCCTCTATTGTTTGGACGGAAGTGATTTTCATAACACTTGTCTCCAGCAAATACACGGTTACAATTACCACATTCGCGCCAGGGATCTTTCTTGGGTACCCCTTCACAGTCTTCTCGGAAACAACAGTTACATTTTTCTTGCAGCGGTGCTCATCTCGTTTATCGAAACCCTTTTTACATTCCAGACACCAGTAAACCCTTCCAAGAAATGCGCTAACTGAAGTAATTATATCATAATGGTTATCGTGATTGTAAAGATAGATCTGCTTGTCACACTTCTCGCCCTCATAAATGATACCATTGAAATGTTCTGCTGATAAGACAACTAACTGGTAATTAGGAATCACAGCCTGAAACAACTTTAGCTCTTTAAGACCACACACATCTTCAGGAACATTAGCTTTTTGATGTAGTTCTTGGGCGAGAACCTTCTGTCTAGGACGTCCGTGGCGAATATTACTATATTCAGGATCTTTTTCCTGACGCGCAATATCTGTAATTATAGCCCGAGCAAGACAAAGGGAGTCCTTGTTCTTAATACGAATTACACATCGTTTTGCGTCTAAAAACTTGGACAAATTGTATTGATAATGCTTCCGTTTACGTCTGGACTGACCACCTTGTGGTATGCTGATATGAAATATATGTACATACATTCCGTCTTCTAAATTTACTTCCTCGTTTGATTGCAACACTTTTTGCACTTCTTCGAGGATAATATTAGCCGATAAATCACGTGCAGGCATGAATGGAAGACTAATTGGAAATGAAAGAGAGGTACTTTTTAAAACAAAACGTACTAGGTCTAAAGGCTGCATTTCTCTAGTGATAGTGTTAACTACAGAATTAAATATTTCACTTAGTTGATCGAGCAGTGGTGCATTTTCCGGTAAAGGATTTAACTTTAACATGTAATCTGTACCTGTTGTGTTATACTTTTTTACTCTTCGTTGTACTAATTGTCGTAGAGAATAACCAGGGTTTGTCCATATTTCATTACCGCCTCCTGCTTGATTTGCAGCCATCATACAAGCTTCGTTATCCTCCTGTAAAGAGTTAAAAAATAAAGAGATAAAAAAGAGGTAAGTATCACAATATTACTAAACTACAAGATTTGGTTGTTTAAAAAAAAAAAGAAAATACTGCTAATTTCTTATCTGTATGTAGACACTTCATCTCTGATTTGTGTATTCTCACATCATTAATTCCAAAATATAAGGAAGCAGTTTAATTACACGCTAAATATATTGCATTAAAATACACTTACTCACTTCGTTTTCCAACAAATGCTGGAAGTTGGAATTTTCCCACTCATCCAAGCAAGCTACAAGCTCATCATCAGATTCGCAACCAGAGTCGTCGTCTGAGTATAAATCAGGACATCCGTCCCCAGCCCCCATTATCTCGTCGTCCGTAAGATCATTCCTTAGGACTCCATCTAGCAATAAATAATAAGCGATTAAGGTTAAAACACACAAGAAAAGTTGCAAATTGTCTAAAAAGAAAATTACCTGTGGAATCGTTGGTTTCTCCTTTCTCAGGCGTATCGGGAACAATATACCCATTGATTCCAGGAACTATATCAACTGTAAATAACCAGGATAGACCACTCAATTAATGTCTTAATATAATCACTTTGTCAAATGTAAGATTTGAAGAAATTAACAAGGTATAAGCTACCTCCTTTTTCCATTCGTGGTTCCATCTCTTGTGGTGTTTCAGGTACTACGAATACTGCAAGTAAAGAAAAGGCAACGATAAGTACTTTTCACCACTCAAAAAAAATATAAAGGGAAGACAACGAATAACTTACGGTTGTTTTGGGAGTTCCTTTCCTGACACGTCATGAGTATATCGTCTACAATAAAAACAAAGCGTGTGTCAAAACCAGTGGGATACAACCCAGAACATAATTCAGAAAATGTATAGCGGTCTTCCTGTGTCCAACACGTGTTTTTCAAAAATGACGGGAAATATATCAGGGAGACAACAAAACAAAACCGAGAGTCAAAACTGAGGGACAAAAGGCGGAAAGAACGCTTGTGGGTTCTATTCATGTAACAGTGATGCAACGCAGAATACATTTAAAATGATACACATAATTAATGCGGTCTTCATGTGTCCAACACATGTTTGTCAAAATGGCGGGAAATAATTTGGAAGACAACAAAACAAAATTGTGGGGCAAAAAAATGTGGGATATAAAATGGAAAAATGCGTGTGTTCTATTCATGTTACTGTAATTGTGATTAGATGAAGTAGGAAAGACAAGTAAAAAAAAAAAAAAATAATAACGAAATTACCTGTTGGCGAGATGCAATATGTAGCCACCAAATCGGTGAGCCAATCCTCGCAATGCCGATAGGCTTTGTTGAGAAGTCTTTCCCGCATGATCTGTAAGCACTCCTCGTCTTTGAACTGGTACTTTATCCAGTTGTCGGTGAATGGGAGCAGGTGATGTTGTTCGACAACGGGAAACATCATCATTAGTTTTTCTCTCCATTCTTGAATTACTTTCTCCTTGTCGACGGCAAGGAGCGCTTCATCGACAAACATCTCGCACAGCTCGTACGAGGGCCTCGCGGTTCGAGTCATGGTTAGTAAACACTGCCATGAGTTATCTAAGAATACCTTAAAAGCAACAGAGAAAATCAATTAGTAACATTGCATCTCAAAAGGAAGTATGTGATAAAAAATCAATTGATATTAAAAAATGTAACATACCTGTTGAAAAGCACTAATAATATCTTGCCGCATGGGCAATCTTGAAGTCCTCCTCTCTTGGTGTCGACGACGCGAATAGAATCGTCCCATTCGGATAATTTGTTGGAACCTGGTTGTACGGCTCTCGATATCCTCTTGATCGACCAGAGGGGGGAACGTTTCTACAACATTCCCCTCCTGACTATCATCTTCAATATAATTTAGCGTTGATGTCAGAGGGTGAAATTGGATTCGACGTGACATTTTGTTAAAGGAATAAACAGTAAAAACGCACCCAGTAGATTTACTGAAGCAGGCGATAACGAACTCCTAAAACATCAGCTTTTATAGCAAGATATGACGTCTCGAACAGCCAATAGTATGACTCGAAAAAATAAACTGTATTGTTTTTGTATTTTATTTCAGTGGCAAACAAAATTAACGGTTAGTTGTTCATTGTTTTAAACCTGTTTGACTACTTTGCTTTCAAGGCATACCTGGACATTGAAATTGTGTAGCCAATGATATGAAAGAATCATCAACGATGTATCTAACTAGACCTTTTTGGCGTGGCTTATTTAAAATTATAAATAAACAATATCTTAAATCAGCCTATGGTATGCTAGCAAAGCCAACGACGGATAAACTTGTGAACTAAACTGTGTGTAATATACGTTACTCGACAGCACAAAAGATGTATTACTGCGCTTTACTGTCGTGTATTGATATCTCACTTTTATCATCATGGAGCGTGAGCCTGCAAATCTCTTTGCGCGTGTAGTGGCAAGGGTGGAGCGCCAGATACGAGAACACAACAGAATACAACATACGTACAAGACGCCAGAGAAGATTCCTATGGATGAAAACCTTCGTCGGGGCGTAAAAAGACAACTCAAGTTTTGAGTTATTTCAAAACTTATACAAAAAAAAACAACGGTTTTTTTAAAAACCACCACATGATATGAATCTCAGTCCTTCGTGCTTCTTATCAATAAAAAGACTAGCGTTAATTAAGTGGTTTTATTAAGATTAACAGAACGATTACCAGATTATAACCGCTAACGATGATTTAGAATCTGGTTTACATGTACTGTTAAAACTACCTGGCTTTTATTTTTGTTTCAATAGACGTTCAACGTACTAGTACTTGGTTTACGGTTTTATTTCAGTCAGAAAAATAATATCAAGAAATGAATGCAAAGCGAAATGTTTTTCTATGTTTTGCAACAAACAGTGTTAATCCCTCCGTAATGAAAAGTTTGCTAGTACAATTTCATCAGATTACTTTTAATTACTTTTTTACGATGCTAATTATCATTTAAGACGAAATCAATTAGATACAGCCCATGAGATCACAAACAGTCATTTCACTCAAACCATGGATCAAGAAATGGTGCGTCGCATAGTAGATCGTCTTCAAGCGTTTGCTAGAGAACGAGGTCTAGAAATACGTCTCATTTTAGAGAGATATGCAAGAAGAAGGGATGAAACACCCGAAAAACGATTGGAAGGTGAACAACGACAGAGGAACGTTAAAAGACGATTAGTATTTGACTAATCAAACAAAAAGAGACTGGTAAACTTTTGCCAGAAAAAACGGTTTTTCTTAAAACCACAACAATAATATAAGTCAATGCTTTAATACTTTTATTGAGAGTCTATCCTTATTACTCTCTAGTGTTATTTTGTCTCTCATGTATTCTTGTGATAACGCGGCAAACTGACTTCATTTTCCCAATCAACGTAAAATTTCTTGTACACTTTGACTGCAATCCATTCTTCCGACCCTCCTCTTGTATTAGCCACATCTTTCAATTGACGCCAGAATTTGTCTTTGAGTACCAAGTAGAATGCAGGAACATTAAGTACACCAACGGTTATTTCCATACCTTTACTTTCTTTTACTATTTCTATCGGGACGCGTGCCAGATGTTTTGCGCAAAGATTACCCCAAAATGAGTTCAATAACAATATGCTTCTTTGATCCAAACATATTCTCTGCCTTCTTGCTATGAACGAAACCATTTCCACTTGATTTTCGATTTTCTCTTTTCGTTGCTTTGAATAAAGACTTTTGAAACTTTGAACTTCACGTACAAGACTTGACCAGCTGATTATCAAACATGTGACAGTTAGAAAAAACCGTCACGCTTACATGTTGATACTGGTTAGACCTGATTGTCTTAAAACCGGTTTTGTTTTCAAGATAATCTAGTTTTATAGTATATACTTATATAGGCTAAGGCCCTACACTTGTCAGTACACTTCAGTCATCATGAGCTACTCCAAGTGCGGATTATGTATGCAAGATCTCGAAGTTCTCAAACCTCCAACAGGAAAAACGTATCTGAGATGCTTGAACTGGAGAACATGTCCCTTTTTCTGTACAGAACAAGATGTTACTGACTATCAAAAATGTTTACAGAACAAGGTTATCTCTGCCTACAAAGTATACGAAGGAGGAAGAGTTATCAAAGTAACATGCCAACACTCTGATGTACCCACACTACGAATATCAAAGTCTTTAAAGAACCCATACAGACCTTACTTCAGCTGCAGGAACAAGGAAAAGTGCAAATACTTCCAATGGGCTGATGAACTTCCAGCTGATTTCTATGAACCATTTCCTCAGTACATACCTTTTATACAGGAAGGAACTAACCAGGAACTCGAATGGAACGATAAACTCAAATAACAGTATGCAGACATGTTGTAAGCAAAATAATGCCGTTATCCAGATTGTAAAGTTATCCTTTACTGTAATAAAATAATCAAACGAAATATTCATATTGTAAAAAAATGTACCTCTTGTAATAAAATTTATTCATACCAAATACTTGTCTCTACAACGTCATTTGTCACATGCCCTTACGTGACCCTGGTCGCCATTTTGAATATATCACTAAAGCCCCCCCTCTTCCTTATTGAATTATTCATTAGCGTCTATTTGGGCATGTCCGCCATTTTGAATATTAATTGCGACCCCAAGCGACGGGTTATACTACTGTGGCTATACATTAATAGAATCACCAGAATTAAAACAACAACAAATTTTCAACACTATGAATTTTTGTTACATCAAAAATAGGGACATTCAAGTTTGTGATGAGGACTGGAATGGCATTTCTACTGTGCTTGTAAGCCTGCCAGTAGAACTTATGTTCTGTCTGCATTATGAAATGAAGCTAGTTGCACGTGCCAACAAAACAAGCACTACATACCAGGGAAAACCTGTCAGGGTATCCTGTATCCATTGTAGTTGGTAATAAGATTATATTTCATTTGGCACATACATTCCAAATCTCAATACTTAAAACACCTGTACTTTGGGAATTAATTATATAATTCAATTATAAAACACACACCTTTGCCAAGTTCTAGAGCTTTGGAGCTGAGAGATCTTGGAGTCATGCTTATCCCAACTCTGTTAAGAGAAGTCAAAGCCTTTGAAAAGAAAAAATATATTTAAATTATAATTTAAGTCATTATCAAATTATTTGCATGCAAAGTTCAGTCTTTCAATGGCAGCCACAAAGATGGTTCTACAAATAACTGCACTTTTCATCAAACTATTATACTACACCTAAGTGAAAAGGGTGTGGGGGTCATTTACTCTGCGAGCAGAGATTTATTTCTGTCATTCATTTAACATCAAAGTTGTCAATTGCCAGGGGCGGATCTAGGGGAGGGGTTGTGGGGCTACAACCCCCTTAATGAGAGTGGTAGATTCAATAACTCTGTACTTAAGTTTCGAACTCAGTATGGTTGTAACCAGTCCAACATAATGCTGCAATCCCCCTCTGAAAAATCCTGGATCTGCCCCTGATTTTTTTTTTCATGTTATACTATGCGTGCTTGCGCCACTGCTTCTGTGTTTGTTTGTTAATGAAACCTGCTGACCAAATGAAACTTCAATTAACTAGTGTCTAACCCGAAAACCTAACGGTTCATTTAGGCCCTAGGCATTTCTTTCAATTACTCATTTATTTTCAGTTGTCTTTAATATATACTCAATTCATTCTCTTTCTATCCTGAAAATTGACCAACCCTGGGAAATATTTGAAAAAAGTGAAATTGAATAAAGATATTGTTGTTGTTGTTGATTGTGTATATATTTTTGCTGCTGACTATAAAGAATGCAACATGAAAGAAAACAACACCAAACTGCAAAGACTAGCATCATAACAAGAGTGAAATACCAGGGGAAAGCCTCTGCTAGCAGGGTATGTGTCATTTCACATTTTGAACACAAAACTTAGTCATTTAACTCACCAAGGTGCCAGCACCAGAATGCCGAATGATCAGACCATTTCTGTATGCCAATGCAGACATCTCTGGATGGCGGGATTTCAGCAGCATTGCTGCTACTGTACCACACAGTGAAATATTAACAGGAGACTCTTGGTTTGATTTCAACCGTCTCTTCTGGCGTTTAGATGTTGACAGCAACTTGATTAGCTCCCACACCATCGGAACTCTATCTTGCAGTTCCTTTGAAAACTTGGCCATTGTGAATGCCAATAAACCCTCTGGTGAGCTGTCTTTCAAGATGCATCCTTGTGCCCCTGTCAACTCTGAGAACTGCTTTTCCATGGCTTCAAAAACAAAGTCTTTTGCCAATGTAGCACAGTCTTTCCAATTCATCATCTTCTTATGCGCTTGTAGACTTTTATCAAGAAACATTTTTGATAATCTCAGCACGAACTCCATCAATAACTTTCTTCTGGGGCCCTGAGGCATACATTACTTTGACCTGAAAATAAAGAAGTGTTTTTGAATTTGATGAACCCATATAAAAACAAGAATTGAAAACTTTTTCGCCCTTACTTAAAATTTAGGCTTACATACAGTATTTTCTGGTTGTAATTTAGCTCATTATGCTACCAGATTATTATTCTGTTCAAGATGATAACTGTTCTTGTTGCACTTGCCCTTGTAACTGTAATGTCCAGTTTCTGTTTATCAAGCATTTTTACTCAATCAATGCTGGTAATACCAACATGCTAGTACCAAAAAGTTGTGTGAAAACCGAACGAAAACCACGTACAACGATCAAATAAAATGACAAAATAAACAAAGAAAACAACGGCAAAAGCAGTAAAAAAATGAACCGCGAATTTGCAACAAAATAAGAGCTGAATAGAACACAAGAAAGGATCGCCTCCGGGATTCCCGCGTAGCGCGGAAATGGAGTTTTTAAGCAGAGTATAAAAGTCATCAAACAAACAAGAGAGCAAAACTTACTTCCACAGTAGGTTTTTCATTTAATGTAGTTTCGCTGCTATCAGACTTGGGTAGAGATGCGAGGGCCGGCGCGAGCGTTGGGAAGTTTGCAACATACGTTCTTTCACTGCGAGCTGGAAGGGCCGTAGGTGTGAGCAACTGCGAGCAGGCCATTTTTTGCCCTGTAGTTTGTTCCAAATCAAAATCTTCCATAGGAATGACTCCCAAGTCATTTTCCTCGTCTTTGCTTGGAAAATAAGCATTCGATTTCAGTTCCAGTACTCGTTTAGCTGAAGTTTCCGAAGAATGTTTACATCCTCTCTCTCGCAATAGTTCGCTACTCGGACTGCGTTTAGCGAGTCGTTTTACTCGAAAACCTGGACTTTGCGCTTGCCGTTTTGCAGCTTGCTGACTGGAGCTTGCGTAGGTAGTTTTCAGTTCCTTAAAGACTTGTCAACAGCGCTGAGTTTCTTCACAGCACTATCGATTTTCAGTTTGCACTTTCTACAAATCCGCTGCGATTCGGTAGGCTTCACATCTCTGTCTAAAACTCTTGGTAGACCAGAGCACGAACGAACGTTAAAATACACAACAACTTCAGTGGTCGTCTGTCTCAAATCACAGTCACAAATAATACAAAAGCAATTTAAACTATTTATGATCTTGTTCGGTGTCTTCGGTGAGCTGCGAATGAATCTTTTAGGAGAATAACGACTCATGAGGATGCTCCGACATAAAGTTTGAGGTGAGAAAAAATACAAATACTCAGTTCGCGGGAAAACAAGGCGGGCGAATTCAGGCGGCGGCATCGTATTACGGTCACGTGTCATTTTGCGTCAAAATTTCTATGGCAACTGGGTCAGTTAGCTCGCGCAAGCGCAATGACTACCGTGGCCAGGTTTCGGCAGAGGTTTCTTCTCGGTGACAAACCAAAACAACTACGCGAACGCACGACACGCGACTAACTATGTTTAACGTTAAAAGACTGACAGAAAGAAAGCTCTGCTAGCAGGGTATACAACTTCAGCATAGTTTCACAATCCATTAGGTCAAATTCAAATTCTGGCTGCACACTTTAATAACATCAAATGAACCGTCCAAAATAAGGTTAGCCACCAGGGTGGTCCACTTGGTCCTGATCAAAGCGGGATTTGTCAATGCTGCAAGGTTCTGAAATAAACTGTCTTTTAAACGGTTTCCCACAGGCTCGGCAGCCACTTCAGGACGATCTGTCCAAAAGAGGAACCAGAAACGTGAGTAACCGTTGATTTGGTATGATATGGATACCTATTCAGATTGAGGGGATCCGTATCCATCGAGGCTGAAGGCGAGATCTGAATAATTATCATTGTACTATACGCTATTCAGGCGTTTCATTATGACACACTGAAAAATACGATCTATTTGTTAAATATGTGATGTCCAAACAAATTTCAGCAATGGCAGCACCCGAAATGTTTGAGAGGGAGAACATGCCTTGAGTCTATTGGGAGGGTGGTACCTTCGCACTGAAATGAACAGATTATTGCGAAACAGCATAATTCAGCGCACTTGTTCTATTTTGCTTCATGGCGACAATGGCGTGTGAGCTTTTTAACTACATCACCTCCATAACGCCACTTTGTGTTAGTTGATCTCGTATATTAACTCAAACAACCCATAGCATTCTATATCTTGGGGGGGGGGAGATACTTCACAGATTTTTTGGTAGGTGTCCCGCCGTCTCCGTCTCCAAAACCTGACCAAAAATCCTCGTTTTTATACCCTATCGTAGACCTAAAGTTAGTCACCGCGCGAGGTGGTCCTATTGGTATCAAATCACTTTTAAATCGCTATTTTGATACTTACCATTCCACTAATTGCGGCACAAATTTGATCGAAATTTATTTGCACTTGGGTAGCCATACTGAAATTAATACCCTATCAGCGACCAAACAAGCGAAAAACGATACCCTACCATACCCAATAGGGTGGCATGTACATACCCGTATACCATATATGAGGGAGTACCCAACACCAAATACAACAATGAAATGATGTTGAACTGGAGAATTAGCCTCCTCAAAACGTATTTACTTACCCAGATCTCTCTCAGAGATGACGGACAACGAAAGTGATAGCAAAGGCAGTTCTGAAGGTATGATGAACACATCCCCCAAATTAATGCACGAATCGTAGCACATATTTTCTTGGCCGGTTTTTAGCCATTCGTTAGTAGTCCTACTATCTGTTTTCGATCCCACATACGTTCACACGAAATTCGAAAACAGCCCACTTGATTCTCTGTCGACTAATGAAACTCTCCATCAAAAAGTGTCTTAGACTAAATGACTAAGAACTGAAAGTACGGGGAGGACTCGCACGCTTGCCTCGATCACAACATCATAGCTGACTGAACAAAACAACCTAGAATTGTACGTATATTTCACAGACGAAAAAGTTTATTTTGACTGATCTTTTTTGGCGAATTTTAAACATTTTAAGTGATTATGCCTAGGGCGTGAGTGAAAAACACTCGTTTTTTTTGTTTTGTTTTCAGATGAAGACGTTGCGCAATCGACGAGTAAGTGACATTTATTTAAGGGATTTCAGATGACTGTTGTGAGTACATCTACATCTACTTTATTGACTGATAAAACAATTCCGGTATCACATCAGTATAAATAAAAATATACAAATCTATCTAGATATTCATAATGCATGGAATACATGGAGTAATTGACCGATCCCCGCTTTAAGCATGCAGTTGTTAGACTAGACGAAATTCAGCGTGAAAAATCACATAAGAGAAACTCTTGTTGCCATCAGCTTTTACTAAAAAAATGCCTCATGCGCTTTATATATTGCACTTTTCTGATTTTTCGTCTAGTCTATGTACGATGCCTCGGTTTTCATTTTAAATCTTTTACTCTGTATTTAGAATACCTTAAAAAACTAAGATATTCTGAAAGCTTGGGAGTAATACGAATTTAAAGCGAAGGGATAAGGCCTCTAAAATGCATAACATTTTTATAGTGTTTGCATGGAAGTCAGACAGATTTTGTCCGAGCCTCATACAACGTGTCTAAAAATACGAAACTTTGCTCCTAATTATTGCAATACAGGATTTTTTAGTTTTGTGATATTCTAGCTAGAGCATAGAACATTTAGTGGGTATACCAAATCATCGCCTGACTGCTAAATTGCGGGGGATCGGTCAATTACTGCAACATGTTTTATTCAGAATTGGTTTAATAACTTTGCAATTGGTTTCACTACAAGTACCGTTCATTATTTTTCTACACCATTTGATTTTCTCGATGACATCGGTAAATTCGCTTTATTTGCTTTTCACAGACTCGACGGCAACATCTAGACGACCTACCAAAGAAAAAGCCAATCAGAAACGTGAGTAACAAATGTGAAGTTTCCAGTTGCTGTTGAGATTTTTCAACTGACAATTAATCACCTTAACGTTTGACCTATCGGGTGTAAAATACAATTCAAATGAGGATGGCTGTCCAAGCAACTCTGATTTTGAGATAGTGAGAAGTATCAAATTACATACCAGCAAAAACTAGGATTGTAATTAAAATTTCCAGCCATCCTCATTTGATTTATTTCAGTACCACTTTGCTGTTCTAATATCACCAAAAAGTATAGCAAATATTATTGGTCTTCCTACCCTCCCGAAGAGGTTTATCCAAAAATCGATTTTAAGGTCAAAGGTTACGAGATTTGTTGCTATTGAGACCAAATATCGTGAAGGTTGTTCAGAATGCCAAATGCAATTTATATTCAACAACTTCCATAAGGATGCATAAAACCATTAAGAGATAGACCACCCCCCTGGCTTTGCGTCCGCCATATTGAATTTGTTTTGGACCAATGCCTTAAGTACCCTGAGTAATAAAGAAGATTTACGTATACACTAAACAGCGTCCCTCCTTTGACAAACGTATTTACCTACCGATATCTCTCTCAGAGATGACGGACGACGAGACTGATAGCGAAGGTATGATGAACACATCCCCCCAAATTAATGCACCCTTACTTCCCGGCGTGTCGTTCGAACATTCGGAGATCGAACCGAATCGAACCTCGGATCGTCCGATCCGGTTCGAGCTCTTTTTAGTTCGATTTGGTTTGAGACGACACGCCAGGGTTACTTGTAATTTTTAAGGGTCTTCCCAGATTTCTTTAAAGCGGTCGATAGCCTGCCAGCTATAACGAGTCTTGTTTTCCCATACCTTCAAAGTTATCGCTTACGATAGCTTTACTTACAATTCAAACGTAAATTCAAATTTGGCGATGTTGTTGATGTTGGCGATGATGTAGGTGATGATGTAGGTGATCGCCTTAGCTGGTCGAGGGGGGATAGGAAGTGCGAAAACCAGCAAATAACAAATTGTTTTCCTTAATATATATATAGTAGAATATGATGAATTGTGGAGCCAGAACAATCCCTACCAGTAGAAGGATCCGCAAAGGATTCACAGTTGGTCGGCTTGATAATGAAGAGGAGAATTGAAGAATGAGCCAAACCAGCAACTTCTAAAGTTCCATAAAAATTTTATTTAAACGTTTCGGCCTTCGGCCTTCATCAGTAAAAATTAAAAACTAGTGTCCAAACTGAATAACTAACGGAATTACAAGTAATAAATAGGGTTAAAAACAATAGGGTTAAAATACAAAGCTGATTGTGTTAAAAATGTATTTAAGGAATCATAGGAGATTTAAAAACCTTAACACTATTCATTGCAAGCATTCTCTACTATGTAAACTTTATTCTATTTAATGACTTATATTCACAACGTTTGTTTAGACCGTGTGGCTGGAGACATCTAAGTTGTGAGGTCCAATAAGCTTCGCGATTCAAAAGTTCTGTTTCTAAATTCTCACGGGTTCTAATTTGTTCTATTACTATGAAGTCGAAATCCTTAAGTGCGTGCGGCGAGCTATTAAAATGTTTTGAAACTTCGCAGGTCTTTCTGTTAGCGCGCATATGCGATTTATGGTTACGAAAGCGGACTTTAAATTCGTTCTTAGTAGATCCAATATATTGAAGTCTACAAAGATTGCACGATACTAAATATATAACATTGGTTGAATTGCAGCTTACGTTCTCCTTAATAGGGTAAGTGCGAACCCGTTGCAAAACTACTAAATTTATCGGTGTCTAAAAGAAAATTATTGCATAGGTCACACCTCTTGTGACAATGCGAACAACGCCCCCCCTCCTGTTGGTTGTCTGGGCGTGGCCGAAATTTAGAGGGTGCTATGAGCTCTTTTAGATTTTTGGTTCGTCTAAAAGAAGGCATGAGAGACTTAGGCGGAAAAGCCGCCTGAAGTACTGAGAATTATATACGAGATGGCTGTGCTTATTAATTACTTTGGCGATATCTGGCAATCTAGGATTGTAATCTAGTACGAGAGGTATAATTTTCTTAGCTTCTCTAGGGGTTGGTCTGAGTAATTCAGACCTTTCTTTTCTGAAGGCTTTATTGAATTTGCCTTGAATAAGGGGTTTGGGGTAGCCCTGATGCTCTAGATAAGCTTGATACTCACGGGCACGCAAATTCCGTTGCTCCTGGGAAGAGCAGTTCCTATTGAGCCTCAGAGCTACCCATAAGGCACCGCGCGCTTACAATGTATAGGGTGTGAACTATTGAATGGTAAGTAAAGATGGCTATCAGTGGGCTTAGAATAAATATCCGTAGAAATAAAGCCATCTACTAGATTAAGAGTTAGGTCTAATACGTTGAGCTTTGTTTCTGAAAATACCAACTCAAATTTAATGGTGGGGTACAGGGAGTTGATGTAGTCTGTAAACTCGTGAAGTTTGTCCAACCCGTGTGTCCAAACTTCAACTACATCATCCCTGTACCTCCACCATAAATTCGGTTTTATAGGACCCTGGATAGCGAGCTCATCTATGTGGCCCATAGCCAGGTCAGCGTAGCTGCATGCGTTTTTTTGGTCCCATAGCGGTACCATGACACTGAACAAAGTGCTCCCCCCCGAATGTGCTATTATTAGACTTTAAGCAGATTTGTACTGCTTCTACGATACATTCCGTGGACGGAATTTTGACCTCCCTACTATCAAGCGCTTTACGTACTGCGGATATACCTAAATTGTTATCGATATTAGGGAACATTGATACCACGTCCCATGAAACAAGAAGTATCTTGTGGGAGGGGCCCCCTACTATTAAGCTCATTAATCTTATTGATAAGGTCAGTCGTGTCCTTAAGAAAAGACGGAAGTTTCTGGGAAAATGGCTTGAGAAAGTGCTCGGTAAAAGCAGATAGCCGCTCAATTGCCGTGCCGCAGCAAGACGTGATAAGGCGCAAGGGATTTCCTGGCTTGTGAGTCTTAACATTTCCAAAAGCCACGCCAGGCTTAGGGGTAATTTTCCGTAACCCATTCCGCAACCTCGCGAGATATCTGCTTTTCCGTAAACCATTTCTCACTCCATTCTTTAACACTATGAAAATGAGAAACAGTGGGATCATCACTTGGCTTAGTATAATGAAGCTCATTATTTAAATGACTAGAAATTTTCTCCTTATAATCCTTTTGATCTAGGATTACAAAACGAGACCCTTTATCTTGAATTCTAATGACCTTATTTTCATCATTTCTTAATTGTTTCAACGCTTCCCTTTCTTCTAGGGAAGATTATCGGCCGGTTTCCTAACATTTCTAGGGTCCAAAATATCATTCCTAACTTTGTTCAAAAACAGTTCCACCTCTGGAGAAGCCTTTGGCGGGACCCACTTACTTTTTTTAGGTAAATCTGGGAGCGTAGTGGGGTCAGGATCCTTGTCCTCAGGTGGTGGGCGGTTAGCAAAGAAGGCTGCAATCCTAACTCTCCTCTCTGAGGTCAATAGGAACTGCTCTTCCCAGGAGCAACGGAATTTGCGCGCCCGTGAGTATCAAGCTTATCTAGAGCATCAGGGCTACCCCAAACCCCTTATTCAAGGCAAATTCAATAAAGCCTTCAGAAAAGAAAGGTCTGAATTACTCAGACCAACCCCTAGAGAAGCTAAGAAAATTATACCTCTCGTACTAGATTACAATCCTAGATTGCCAGATATCGCCAAAGTAATTAATAAGCACAGCCATCTCGTATATAATTCTCAGTTACTTCAGGCGGCTTTTCCGCCTAAGTCTCTCATGCCTTCTTTTAGACGAACCAAAAATCTAAAAGAGCTCATAGCACCCTCTAAATTTCGGCCACGCCCAGACAACCAACAGGAGGGGGGGCGTTGCATTGTCACAAGAGGTGTGACCTATGCAATAATTTTCTTTTAGACACCGATAAATTTAGTAGTTTTGCAACGGGTCGCACTTACCCTATTAAGGAGAACGTAAGCTGCAATTCAACCAATGTTATATATTTAGTATCGTGCAATCTTTGTAGACTTCAATATATTGGATCTACTAAGAACGAATTTAAAGTCCGCTTTCGTAACCATAAATCGCATATGCGCGCTATTCTCACTGCATACTAATGAGAGCTTCGTATAAGAACACGCTCAGGAATAATTAATTCAGTCCGTTCAGCCGCTCAGTTGAAGTGTTCAGACGTTTCTCTGGCTTCAGTTTGGTCAACCGCCTCCACCTCCCATATCCTTCCTGTTGGTTTGTAAATCGCTTCTCGTGGCTTTATACTCATCTGGAATGTTATTGGCGTTGTTATAGAAGCTATTTCGGTTTCTTCATTGCGTTTTCGCTGCTGTTATTGCATAAGGTTTGTTGTACCGCGAGTGGTTTCTATCAAGGGCCTCGTGGAATTTACAAGTTGCAGCAATGGGTTGTGACTGGCAAAAATCACTGGAGTGGCCAGAATTTCCCTGGAGTCTATAGGTAATTTTATCTTCGGGTGGTTTTCTTAGGGCTCGTTTGGGGTTTGGTTTATTTAATGCTTAGTACTAGTTCGTCACATTTTTAGTCTCTTCCTCTTGGTTTTGTACGGGTGCTTTGTGTTCTTAGATGCCCTTGCCGTATTCACACATATCGCTCGCAGTTACTCGTTGCTTTGGGAAGTGGTTGTTCCACGTTATGCCGTGGCTATTTCGTCAGGGACATTGTCTCGTTGCCGGAATTTTGTGTTTTCCGTTACCGTTTCTAGCTAGGTCAATTTTCCCGTCTCTGTTCCCTCTCCGTTGGGTGGCCATAGTAGCTTATTTATTTTCCATAACGTTAGTAGTATACAAGCATGGGATAATTGGTAGATTATTTATCACGGGGGTACTATTTATGTGTGCATTAGATTCCGCACTCGGTGCGGGGAAGGTGATTACCACAGTAATATTGTGCGCGCATAGACTCCGCGGCAATCGGTGTGTGGAAGGTGATTATCACAAGGGTAATATTGTGTGCGCATAGACTCCACACCCGGTGTCCGTGGAAAGTTATTATCACAAGGGTACTACTGTGTGCGCATAGACTCCGCACTCAGGGTGCGTGGAAGGTTAATATCATAAAAGTGATATTGTGTGCGCAAAGACTCCGCACTCGGTGTGCGTGGAAGGTTATTATCATAAAAGTGCTATTGTTTGCGCAAAGACTCCGCACTCGGGGTGCGTGGAAGGTAATTATCATAAGTGATATTGTGTGCGCAAAGACTCCGCACTCGGTGTGCGTGGAAGGTTATTATCACAAGGGTAATGTTGTGTGCACAAAGACTCCGCACCCGGGGTGCGTGGAAGGTTAATATCACAAAAGTGATATTGTGTGCGCAAAGACTCCGCACTCGGGGTGCGTGAAAGGTGTTTATCACAATGTTAATATTGTGTGTGCATAGTCTCCGCACTCGGTGCGTCGGAGGTGATTACCGTAAGGGTAATATTGTGTGCGCGTAGACTCCGCACTCGGTGCGTGGAAGGCTATCACTCGGAGCGTGGAAGGCTATCTATTTATCTATCATACGCAGACTCCGCGCGTAGTGCGTGGAAGGTTATCTATTTATCTATCATACGCAGACTTCGCGCGTAGTGCGTGGAAGGTTATCTATTTATCTATCATACGCAGACTCCGCGCGTAGTGCGTGGAAGGTTATCTATTTATCTATCATACGCAGACTCCGCGCGTAGTGCGTGGAAGGTTATCTATTTATCTATCATACGCAGACTTCGCGCGTAGTAGGTTATCTATTTATCTATCATACGCAGACTTCGCGCGTAGTGCGTGGAAGGTTATCTAGTTATCTATCATACGCAGACTTCGCGCGTAGTGCGTGGAAGGTTATCTATTTATCTATCATACGCAGACTCCGCGCGTAGTGCGTGGAAGGTTATCTATTTATCTATCATACGCAGACTTCGCGCGTAGTGCGTGGAAGGTTATCTATTTATCTATCATACGCAGACTTCGCGCGTAGTGCGTGGAAGGTTATCTATTTATCTATCATACGCAGACTTCGCGCGTAGTGCGTGGAAGGTTATCTATTTATCTATCATACGCAGACTTCGCGCGTAGTGCGTGGAAGGTTATCTATTTATCTATCATACGCAGACTCCGCGCGTAGTGCGTGGAAGGTTTCGGAACAGTGTGTACGCAGACTCCGCACGTGGTGCGTGGAAGGTTCCAGGGGGGTAACAGTGTACAAAACGTGGCACGTTGAAGGTTATCATTCGCAGGAAATAACACTTGGGATCCAAACTCTTCGATGTTGTTGGGGGGACCATTTAACAACGGTCCTGACAGACATAGTCTGCGTCCTGGCTCATCGAAGGGTTGGGTTCCCTGTGTTTCTGTTTCTTTTGCGTTCGTTTCCGTCTTTTATCTAGGAGACACTTTAGGCTATTCACAGTTGGGTTTGTAACCACCAAGTCTTATGCCCGGACGGGCGTTGTTCAACTCAGATCCATCACACAGGGATCCCAACCCTTCGTTGGGCTACTGCCGTCCCCCTAACATGGCCATGATGCCCAGTTTGACTCTACACGTTTAGTAGCGACCCTGTACCCAGTCTGTGAGAAGTTGTAGTTTTCTTCCTCGTTTTACTCTTCATATGTATATATATATGTACGTGTATATACTTGTATGTGGTTTTTCATAAACTTCTTTTCTTTCAATTGTACTGTTTAGTTCACGTACGCGTTTTAACGAGCCTCACGCCCTAGGTGTTGTTACGTGGTTCAATTATTATTATTGTTCAGGAGATTTGGATTTTCTGAGGATTGGGAGAAGAGATTGGGATTTCTGAGTTTCGGGGTTTAGTTATGAAAGAGAGAAGAGATGGGTGTGGTGATTTTAGCCTGCCATCGGTAGATGGCCTAGCCCCTAGGTTCGGTTTCCAGCCGTGATGGTTTTGCGGAGCCTTTATCAAGGTTTCATCAACCCCGCCACGGCTGGAAACCGAGCCTATAGATGGTCGTACTATAATATTTTGTGGAGCGGCACGAGCAGATCACCCCATACCTTAGCTTCTATTGCGATGCGAACAATAGTATGCAGTGAGGATATAGTACTATTCTCACTGCATACTAATGAGAGCTTCGTATAAGAACACGCTCAGGAATAATTAATTCAGTCCGTTCAGCCGCTCAGTTGAAGTGTTCAGACGTTTTTCCCACCCCCCATCTCCCGTCGGCGGTTGACCAGCGCGTGTTCCAGGCCTCGCTGCATATTACCGACGACCGGTTAGCGCAGTGGTAGAGCGCCGGGCTTATGTTCGGGAGGTTGGGAGTTCAAACCCTGGCCGGGCCAACACTCAGGGTCTTTTCTAATAATTGAGGAGAGGTGCTGCCTTTGCTCTAACATCTGCAAATGGTTAGACCTTCGCGTCTTCTCGGATAAGGACGTTAAACCGTAGGTCCCGTCTCTCACATACACTACACTAACCGGAACCAGAGGGACGTTAAAGAACCACTAGGACCGTCGGAAGTTGCCCAACCTCAGTGTCACAGAACTCACAATACTAACGCACACTCATGTTTATAAAGCTGGTTCTTATAGGATGAGTTATCCGTTAATGTAAAGCGCTTTGAGCGATGATAAAAGCGCTATATAAGCATTTATTATTATTATTATTACTTGTTCCGCACTCGCAGATCACCCCATACCTTAGCTTCTATTGCGATGCGAACAATAGTATGCAGTGAGGATATAGTACTAACAGAAAGACCTGCGAAGTTTCAAAACATTTTAATAGCTCGCCGCACGCACTTAAGGATTTCGACTTCATAGTAATAGAACAAATTAGAACCCGTGAGAATTTAGAAACAGTACTTTGAATCGCGAAGCTTATTGGACCTCACAACTTAGATGTCTCCAGCCACACGGTCTAAACAAACGTTGTGAATATAAGTCATTAAATAGAATAAAGTTTACATAGTATAGAATGCTTGCAATGAATAGTGTTAAGGTTTTTAAATCTCCTATGATTCCTTAAATACATTTTTAACACAATCAGCTTTGTATTTTTAACCCTATTGTTTTTAACCCTATTTATTACTTGTAATTCCGTTAGTTATTCAGTTTGGACACTAGTTTTTAATTTTTACTGATGAAGGCCGAAGGCCGAAACGTTTAAATAAAATTTTTATGGAACTTTAGAAGTTGCTGGTTTGGCTCATTCTTCAATTCTCCTCTTCATTATCAAGCCGACCAACTGTGAATCCTTTTGCGGATCCTTCTACTGGTAGGGATTGTTCTGGCTCCACAATTCATCATATTCTACAGTATATATATATATATTTGGCAATTTGCAGTATGACAATTTACCATACATTAATGCTTTTGTCAGACCTGCTTTCTGTTTACTTGATCTCTAGGAGTCAACAAATTAAAACAATAAATTTTTTCCCCGCGCTTCGCTACTGCGACCGGGTACATGCAACATACTTGACGACTTCTACACATGGATTTTTTTTTCACAGATTCGGCTGCCACATCTGGACGACCAACCAAAAAGAGGACTCAGAAACGTGGGTAACGAATCTGGTGTTTCCATTAGTTACTGACAACACTGTCATTTCTTGAGGGGAAAAAATGGCCAATACTAAGTGATATAAGTGACAAGAAAACAGGCTGGGATAGCCGTACTATGACGCAAAATGACAAGGGGTGTTTTACTAAAATTTTCTTGAATTAGATGTCCTTTTTAGCACTGTAGTTTCCATAACATTTAATTGTTTTGTTTCTAATAATAATAATAATAACAATAATAATGATATTATTACAATTCAAAAACAGTACATCTAAAGGGCAGAGCGGAAATGACCTGCTTAGACCACTAAATTTCAAATAATAAGGTCAGGTTAGTTCAGAGAAGCTTGATTTTTTGTATACAGACTCCTTGTCTGATTAAAAACAAAATATCAAAAATGACTTTTTTCTAATGGATCCGTCTTTGAGATATTAGGCTTTAAACCTTGGTTTCTGTGCCATTTTATGGGAGAATTAGTACTTTGATCAGGAATTATGCAAACTTTGCTCAATCATATCTAAAATTCATATTCTTCAATTTTCTTAAAAATTTGGAATTAAGCTTTTAGCCATAGAAACTCTTTGTATACGGAATCTTGAGCTTATATATTGAAATATGGCAAAGTTAGACATTTCATTTTTGGTCATTTCCGCTCTGTCCATCTAAAGATAAATATTTACCAATATGTAAATGCTTACCAAGTAATAGTAATACAAAAGCTGACTGAAAAACTCTCATCCGCGCGATCAAACGAGTAATATACAAAGTAAGGGTTCCACCATGAACGTTGCGTGATGAGCGAAAAAAGTAGCGTCTCAAGTCACGCAAGTGAAAATGACGTCATCCTCGAAAACGATCCACCGGACGTAGAACCCTTACTTTGTATGCTACTCAAACGGTCAAAAACTGAAAGTGTTTAAAGTGCATGAGAGCGGATGAGAGTTAATGAGACCGTTTGATCCCTGCTTTAGGCTTTCATAATAGCAAAAACGTGATCTCGCCGAGCTCCATGTTTCTTCGCACGGACGTTCCTGGAAAGCCATTCAAGTGCGCACGCTAAGAGAAATACAAGCAAAAAAACTCCGAGATCAGTTGCTTGCTGCTGAAAACTGAAGTCGTTGTCTCAAGTTTTCAGATCATTAATGGGTGTTCTTAAATCAGTTAGCTATCAAGTAGCTCAAAATCCATAAAGTGGCGATTTTAAAGGTCAATGGACTTGGCTTGAAAAAAAGAACCCGGCAATGTTTTGTATAAAAAACAGTAATAAGTCAAACATTGACTTGATTATAAGATTCGCTTTCTTTCATAGAAAGCTTTCTTGAAATATATTCCAGTTGTATTCTAAAAGTTTTATCATGGGTCTTTGCGCCAACACATCACAACATGGTTTTCAAAAGCCAATGCCTTTGCTTGAAGCCTTTGCTTGAAGAAAAACCCGGCAGTGTTCTGTATACAAGACAGTAATTTCTCAAAGATTCGCTTGATTATTAGATTCCTTCCTAAAAAGCTTTCTTGAAATACAGTCAAACTGCACCCGATAAGATTGGAATCTTTTTGCCAGGTCCGTTTCCCTATGTAGCTATGTACTATTGTCATTATAAGTATTTTTATCCATTTTTATATATATAATTATTTGTAAAGCCATATATTTTTATGCAACTCCGTTTTTATAACTGCAACGTTTTATGGAATTAAACTATCTATCTATCGATGTAAAAGTGAATGTCCTCCAAACAGATCACCAAAGCGTTATGAGTGTATTCGGGAAAAATCAGGCACCGACACCAGAAATGCTGTCTAAAAATTATATTTTCTTGCATTGACGATTCATGTAATTATATGCAATCCATTTGAACTCGCAATCCAGTCGAAATAAGACCCTCTCCGAAACCAGTCCGCATTACGTGAGTGTCCACTTTATTTCATTTACGTGATCTTTTTTGCAGGCTCGGCAACGAAGGACACGAGGAGAAGCGCAAAAAGTAAGTTGGCTTAAAGTGCCACTCAAGGCATAGAAATCAACCACAAGTAGTCCGGCGGATTAGAGCAAACTTTCGAGGAAATGGCGCATTTAAGGCTAAAGCTGCAATTTTTTGCCAGTTGATAAAAGTATTTTTAAAGCGTAGATATGGAGGCGCGCTAGAACTCTTTCGTAGCGAAAGCTAGATAATTTTAGGGTGAACAATTTGCTCAATAGCAGCCATTTTGAATGCATTGTTATTAATGAGAGGTTTAGAGCTCTTAGCTTTGCGAATTTTGGAGTTGTTGTCTAGACTGCACAGCCATAGCAGCTCAACAGTTTCTAATTCTGGGTCCGGTTGCTCGAAAGTGGTTTAGCACTAATCCAGGATTAACTACCTCGACTCATGGTTTTGTTCGGAACTAAACCTGGTTTAAATTTAATCCACCTTTGAACAACTCGCGCCTGAACAATTTATTTAGAGGTTTTGGTGATTATTAAATGTCACGCCAAAGCAGCTCAACATTTGCTATTAATTCTGAACTATGGATTGATTTGACTGACTTCGGCTGAACATCTCCATAGAGTGTTTGGCGAGTTATTAAATGTCACGACCAGTTGATTGGGAATGTTTATAATTTATATTGTAAAACAATAGCCTGACTGAGATTTGATGAAATGTTTCAAGAATGACCAACACATTCTAAAAAAGATCGAGAGAATTTGTACCTCGTTTGTCGAATGTGTAAAAAGAAGCGTGATATTTTCTACCTAGTTCTGTGCTATACTGACGATACCGCAGAGCTCATGAATAACAAAGGATTCAAAGATCGGTGCCAATGGCAAAACAATGGTTCATATTAAAACTGTTGTAGCTTTCGCTACGAATAAAATTTAGCGTGCCTCCACTATCTTATCTTTAATAAACTTCTGAAAACTATTGGCATGCAAAGTTTGGTATCTTTATGGGTTTTGCGCGCGCCGTTAATATTTTATTGATTTTTGAATATTTTCGATTGTTTTGTTTTTTTCGTTCAACTATATGCGATGTATCTTGGGGGAGACGCCCTTTAGAACAACGGTTCCTGTGACAGGTCTATGTTCTTCTTTCTTTGTCTTCTTCTGGTCTTTGTTCTACTTATATGTCTTCTTCATGCGTCACAGGAATCATTGTTCATCCCACAGGATACAAAACACACATTTGAACGAAAAATAAACCGCCAATCGTAAATATACAAAAACCAATAAAGTATTCTTTTTGATTTCTGCCTTGAATGGCACCAGGTCTGCTCGCTTGTCGAGGAGCATTCTCGAACCCAGAGTTCTACGGCTCGTCACCTACGGCTCGTTCTCTGAACCGTTAAACATAGCAGTTCACATCCTAGTTAAGGTGGCTCCCGAGTATTTATTTCAGAAATAGACCTCAACTTCTAGCGTACGTTTGACCCTGAAAAAATCTTCCGATTTCCATAATTGTTCTCACAGAGCTTAAGCAACCTCTGCACTACCAAATGGTGTAGTTCATTTGATATATTAAGCTCGTCTGTCTTGGGTATTTTAAATTTTCCAAAGGAGGTGTTTTTAGAATAATTGTTATAACTTGAAAATTCGAGCGTGAATGCTCTTATTACCAGCTAAAATCGCATCCATAGTAATAAGGGTTTACTCATGGAAATGCCCAGGTCAGCTTTTACCATGCGATTTAAGTTGTAAACGATGTAATAATTTTGCCTCTAAAAATGTTTATTCCGCTTCTGTTTAATGTGCCGAGCGCGGATATCAGAAAAGTAGGAGAGCTCTTCGGGATTATATCGGCTAATGTTCACTCTTAATTATATAAAAGAGAAAATAGAATCGAGTATCTACAGAAAGCGATATTTAATAAACGAATGAGAGCAGCTTCTTGTCCAGAATGTGCTGTTGCTATAATATTCAATTCGAGCTCGAAACAACTAAATTGCTGAATTGTTTCGTAAGTTTCTTTCGTGAGAGGTAGAGTACAACCAACTGAGAAGACTTACCAAGTTTGGGCTCGTCTTTCCAATACTATGTTGAGAAACATTATCCAAAAGGAGTCAGTGTTTCGCCACTCCAACACAACGCCAAGAAAACCCATATGTTTATCAACTCAGCGTTCTCGTCTCAGTGCACATGGTGCTAAATACTTCACGTGCGACGCTTTCTCGACCCGCGGGATCGGAAAAGCTACCGGATATTAACTTGTCTTACTTCGGGACTAGGAAGCGTCGCACGTGAAGAATTTAGCGAAGTGCACTGAGGCGAGAACACTGCGCTCATAATATATGGGTTTTCTTGGCGTTTGTGTTGAAGCAACGAAACAC
Organism: Scolanthus callimorphus; assembly: GCA_033964015.1. Lineage (NCBI taxonomy): Eukaryota > Metazoa > Cnidaria > Anthozoa > Actiniaria > Edwardsiidae > Scolanthus > Scolanthus callimorphus. Next base: position 16,880,733 of record CM066916.1, on the reverse strand, counting down.
TGACTCCTTTTGGATAATGTTTCTCAACATAGTATTGGAAAGACGAGCCCAAACTTGGTAAGTCTTCTCAGTTAGTTGTACTCTACCTCTCACGAAAGAAACTTACGAAACAATTCCAGCAATTTAGTTGTTTCGAGCTCGAATTGAATATTATAGCAACAGCACATTCTGGACAAGAAGCTGCTCTCATTCGTTTATTAAATATCGCTTTCTGTAGATACTCGATTCTATTTTCTCTTTTATATAATTAAGAGTGAACATTAGCCGATATAATCCCGAAGAGCTCACCTACTTTTCTGATATCCGCGCTCGGCACATTAAACAGAAGCGGAATAAGACATTTTTAGAGGCAAAATTATTACATCGTTTACAACTTAAATCGCATGGTAAAAGCTGACCTGGGCATTTCTCCGAGTAAACCCTTATTACTATGGATGCGATTTTAGCTGGTAATAAGAGCATTCACGCTCGAATGTTCAAGTTATAACAATTATTCTAAAACACCTCCTTTGGAAAATTTAAAATACCCAAGACAGACGAGCTTAATATATCAAATGAACTACACCATTTGGTAGTGCAGAGGTTGCTTAAGGTCTGTGAAAACAATTATGGAAATCGGATGATTTTTTCAGGGTCAAACGTACGCTAGAAGTTGAGGTCTATTTCTGAAATAAATACTCGGGAGCCACCTTAAAAGAAAACGTTTCAAGACATTTCATACATTTGCACTTTTTGTAATCACGTTTATTGCTGTCTGCTGTTGTCGTCCTCTATGCCGTTGAACAGGACCTAAATACAACATTTTATAAAAAGCGAGCATAAATTAGCAGTGGCCTTGATTACAGTCAAACTAGATCAAGCTCGCCAATGTTGAGACGAAGTAGAGGTTTTAGTCCGGCGGATTCGAGCAAATTTTCGAGGAAATTGCGCATTTTAGGCTAAAGCTCCAATTTTTTGCCAGGTGATAGTTTTCAATGTATTTTTAAATCGTAGATATGGAGGCACGCTAGAATTCTTTCGTAGCGAAAGCTAGGGAGGTTTTAGAGTGAACCATTGTTTAGCTCAATAGCAGCCATTTGAATGCTTTGTTATTCAAATGAGGTTTAGAACTTAGCTTTGCGAACTTTCAAGTTGTTCTCTAGACTGCACAGCCATAGCAGCTCAACATTTGCTAATTCTGAACTATGGATTGGTTTGACTGACTTCGGTTGAACGTCTCCTTAGAGTTTTGGGTGATTATTAAATGTCACGACCAGTTTATTGGGAATGTTTATAACTTATATTGTAAAATAATAGCCTGACTGAGATTTGATAAATGTTTCAAGAATGAACAACAAATTCTAAAAAATATCAAGATAATTGGTACCATGTGTCGAATATGCAAAACGAAGCTTGTCTCTGAAACTTTCACATGATATTTTCTACCTAGTACTGTGCTATACTCTATAAACACGGACGATAGATTTCACTAAATGCCGCAGAGCTCATGAATAACAAAGGAACACAAAGATTGCTGCCAATGGCAAAACAATGGTTCACATTAAAACTGTTCTAGCTTTCGCTACGAATAAAATTTAGCGTGCCTCCATATCTTATCTTCAATAAACTACTAAAAACTATTGACATGCAAAGTTTGGTGTCTTTAGCCAAAAGTGCGCAATTTTTACGGTAATCCGCCGGACTATTACGGATATTTTGTTTACGGAGCCTGCTGCGACTAACTGTATTATAATAATTACACAAGTGACTTTGAAGATTTTCGACAACAAATTCGCGTTTAGGGGGTATTTTTTAGTTGTTCATAATGTGTGTGTGCGATCCCCGATGCTTTCAATGTTGTATAGCAAAATGGGCAGTCGCAAAAAAATTCGCATCCCCAGTGTTGAGGACTCTGGATTTCCAGGTGGGCGGTCGAAATGGAGCTCGGAATTCCAGGGTAGGTGGTTGAAGTAGAGCTTGGAATTCCAGGCTGGGCGACCCTTAAAATGCGAAATTCCGGGGTGGGTAAGCACAGTTTCCAGGGTGGTCATGAGAAAATCACTGGAATTCCAGGGTGGGGAGTTCAAATTAAAAAATCCAGGGTGGGTAGCTGTGATTTGGGTCCTCAACAGGGGTGCGAATTTTTTTTGCGACTGTCCAATAAGACGAACGTCTCGACCAATCAGCGCGCGGAATCACTTGTTAATTATTCTCTCATTCTCAGGCATATATCACCATATAAGGCTGTTTCAGCAAAATTTATAGTAAAAGCATAACAAACGCATGTAGGGTGTGGCTGGGAAACCCATTTATCCACGGTCCTCCTAAACCATGATTTGGTCCCGGTCCTGCTAAACCATGAAAAGTAAGTATGCTTGCCCCATCAGATGTAATCTGGGACACATTCAACTAACGTTACTAATAGATGTATGTAGAATTGCCTAGATGCAATTTTTGTCAGCAATATCAAACAATTTCCTTGCGCGAGAGGGACAGTTAGTAGAACTGCCTGCCAAGGTTTAAAACAATTGTTTACTGCATCCGTGTAATGGCAGGGATGCAGGTGTGTGTTGTCAGAGATGATGTCCTGTCAAGCCATCTGTCATGTTTGGCGGTTGTCGCCACTTGGACTGCATCATTGTAATGGCCGGGATGCTTGCCCTGGTATGTCAGGTTGTTGATTTACAATACAATACAATACAAAACAAAAATCAACCTTTAACAAGTTTTATAAATATGGTCCTACAACTGCAATGATGCTTACCAGAGTATAAGAGTATTTTCCAATTATTGATTGCACTGCGACGTTTTTCCTGTAGTTTACATTTTAGTTACAGAATGCCACCTGATAGACGCTCGAAGCGGCGCAAAACCACACCACTGCAGGTAGAGAGCAGACGAGGGCGAACGGCACGGGGTGTCAGCTTGCCTTCAGTCACAGTGGAAGGAACTGTCTCTGAGGACCCACAACCTAGTGCTACGACCTCAAACGTCACACAGATGCCCATGGCCAACCCTACCAGTTCTCAAGAGGTGATCTCCTCAATTGCACAGACGGTAGCTGAAGTCCTAGCATCTTCCCTGAGTAAATAAATACCAGAATAGCGCGTCAAGCAGTGTTGTACCGTCTCATCAGCGTGTTGGCCAGCCTTTACAGTCAAACTGTTGGGATTCAACAACACAAAACGCTATGGCTAGTCCACAACACATGGATGGTAATAATAGTAGCTTTAATTGAGTCACTCTTGACTGTATGACACCAGGATAACTTTAATATCGATAAATAAAGAGTTCAATCAATAAATGAATATTGATTCATGACTGGAATTATTGATTGTATTACCTTTTTAGCCAAGAGCTCTAAATAAGTAATGTTGTCTAGCGAAAGCCAATCCAAGCGCTCTAATTACTCTGTTTCTATGGAGTCGGAAGAAGAAGAGGGCTTCATGGCAACTTCATTGGAACCGTACACAAATGAACCTTTGGCCAGCGAGAGTTCTGGTGAGGATTCGTCGGATGCTGAAACGATGAGGAGCTGCACGATACAACAGGACTGATCTTCTCGATTCCTGGTACAAAGTGTTTCTAAGAAAGGAAAGAAAAGAAAGGATCTTCTCCTCATCGTGAGGAACTCAAAGCGGCTGAAAGTACACAACCGCTAGACAAGGAGAGGTTGGAGGACTTAACGGGCTGCATTAGATGGCGCAAATTGCAGCCGCGCAGCTTACAATCATGAGGACTGTTGAACAGTATATATGCCTCCGAGAGTTAGGTCATTGCACCGGGAGACAATCCCCTACTCTTACGAAGAGTGCAATGGGTTCTTAGCGTCCACCTTGAACAGGGGTAGAAGGGAAGGCAGACGGGACCTCGGTTTATTGTCTCATCCGAAAGACTAAAATCCGAAAGACTAAGGAAGTATTTGTTGTCCTAATTTAATTTCCAGCTAACCTGAAATACATATTTCCAGGTGCAAATGTGGGGGATGCAGTGTTAAACACCTTGCCGGTGCACGCGAGTTTCCCTGCTGTAAAATATACCTATGTTGCACTGGGAAGTTTACCTTTGATGGGCTTGACGCTCAATGCATCACACAACATGATTAGAAGCAATTATACATAAAGAAGTTCCTAGGCTGGTTGGCCCTCTATTTACAGACAAGACCGGCAAAAAAAAAAGCGGAAGAAGAATCAGCCAGAGAATGAGTACTGCACCAGTCAATGTTAAGCTTACCCGTGCTCACCCAGGCGGATTTCATCCCATTTTTATGTCAAATTCCCTTCCCAGGGAACAACATAGGCGGTAGAGCCATACATTAAGGGGATGCTCGAGCTCCCCCATTTCGGCAAATTTCATACATTTAACTGTATTTTTGTGTTTTCAATCTACCCATACATCCTTACCGATTAGCACATTAGCACCCCAACTTTTTATGGCCCCGTGCCGCCTATGTGGTGTCAAATACCACATCCCCTGGTGGCAAATTAGGCAATGATTTAAGATTATATAAATTATCACAGCAATATTATGACAAACTTTATTTCATTTAGCCCAAGATACCTCTGCACGAGATCCTCTTGCAAGACTTTGTCAAACAACCCCTACCCTTGATATCTTGTCATATGTCAAATGTTATATCATCCCTCACCCATGGGAAAAATATATCCATGCAACTTAGCACAGCTCCCCAGTGGGTAGGGCTGATTAATGCTTAGAGAATAACGGTGTGGATTGTCACTTAGGTGGAAAATAATGCACCTGTCACTGGAAATGCACTGGAAGTATTGGGTATTGTTGCGACTTAATTGGGGCTTGGGCATACCGATTTTCCTGGTGGGGTTGGCAATTTACGACCTTTGGTGGTGCTTTCATTTTGCCCGTGAGGTGGGGGGATTCGTCATTTTTAGGGAAGAGAGATGACTGAGGCTGCTGAGCCTCTGAGATCTGACCCCCTGGAGGTCAGGGTGGGGTAGCTCGTTGCTCTTTTTTGGGGTTCGGCCTCTGGTACATTTTAGGGGGTAAAATTTGATTTTTTTTTTCACACTTGTTGGTACCTTTTGGAGGTCAAATCAACTAAGCCACGTCCTTTTTTAGGTGTCAAATCAAAAGTACCCGACGAGCACCCTGCTCAAAATTACCGTAAACAACCAATTGTAGTAAGGATCAGCGAAAATCTGCAAAAACATTCCCTGTGCCAGATCAGTTGGCAACAATTGGCACACTTAGGTACAACCCGAGAGCCGAAGGGCTGAAAACCCAGTACGATGCCCTATACAGTGGCAGATACCTGCATTGTAAGAATAAGAGAGTGAAAAGAATAAATTCGTCCACTCCAGATGTTCATTCTATTTTGAAACTAGTTTAGACCCCTCTGTTGTCTCTATTGAGTACATATCACTTGCGGTACACAGAAAGAGCCCGATCTATTACATACATGTATGTTTTAAGGTGGCCCCCGAGTATTTATTGCAGAAATAGACCTCAACTTCTAGCGTATGTCTGACCCTGAAAAAATCTTCCGATTTCCATAATTGTTCTCACAGAGCTTAAGCAGCCTCTGCACTACCAAATGCTGTAGTTCATTTGATATATTACGCTCGTCTGTTAAGGATATTTTAAATTTTCCAAAGAAGGTGTTTTTAGAATAATTGTTATAACTTGAAAATTCGACCGTGAATGATCTTATTACCAGCTAAAATCGCATCCATAGTAACAAGGGTTTACTCAGAGAAATGCTCAGGTCAGCTTTTCCCATGCGATTTAAGTTGTAAACGATGTAATAATTTTACCTCTAAAAATGCCTTATTCAACTTCTGTTTAGTGTGCCGAGCGCGGATATCAGAAAAGTAGGAAAGCTCTTCAGTATTATATCGGCTAATGTTCACTCTTAATTATATAAAAGAGAAAATAGAATCGAGTATCTACAGAAAGCGATATTTAATAAACAAATGAGAGCAACGTCTTGTCCAGAATGTGCTGTTGCTATAATATTCAATTCGAGCTCAAAATAACTAAATTGCTGGAATTGTTTCACAAGTTTCTTTCTTGAGAGGTAGAGTACAACCAACTGAGAAGACTTACCAAGTTTGGACTCGTCTTTCCAATACTATGTTGAGAAACATTATCCAAAAGGAGTCAGTATTTCGTCGCTCGAACACAACGCCAAGAAAACCCATATGTTTATGAACTCAGCGTTCTCGTCTCAGTGCACATGGTGCTAAATACTTCACGTTCGACGCTTTCTCGACCCGCGGGATCGGAAAAGCTACCGGATATTAACTTGTCTTACTTCGGGACCAGAAGCGTCGCACGTGAAGAATTTAGCGAAGTGCACTGAGGCGAGAACACTGCACTCATAACATGTGGGTTTTCTTGGCGTTTGTGTTGGAGCAACGAAACACTGACTCCTTTTGGATAATGTTTCTCAACATAGTATTGGAAAGACGAGCCCAAACTTGGTAAGTCTTCTCAGTTAGTTGTACTCTACCTCTCACGAAAGAAACTTATGAAACAATTCCAGCAATTTAGTTATTTCGAGCTCGAATTGAATATTATAGCAACAGCACATTCTGGACAAGAAGCTGCTCTCGTTCGTTTATTAAAAACCGCTTTCTGTAGATACTCGATTCTATTTTCTCTTTTATATAATTAAGAGTGAACATTAGCCGATATAATCCTGAAGAGCTCCCCTACTTTTCTGATATCCGCGCTCGGCACACTAAACAGAAGTGGAATAACACATTTTTAGAGGTAAAATTATTACATCGTTTACAACTTAAGAGCGATTGTCAGAGTGGATCGACTGGTGGTCGGAAAATCGAAATCTCTGATTTGGATGAAACTCTGTCAGGTGATAGTGGTCCATGAGTAGATCACGACACCAGTATTTCTTTGAGTCATAACAATTTCTATGTACGGATTTAAGGGGGTACATTTGACCCCCAAATGGTACAATTTTGGCCATGTGATATTGTGCAATTTTAGTCGATTTGAGGCAGCCCTTATCGAAACGCGTTATAATATAGAATATTTTGTTTGCCATTTATCGAAAGAGATACTCTTCAACTTTCAAAATGCGCTTAAACCATTTAAAATCAATTAAACCTCAAGTTTTTACAGAGAGGAAAAGAAAGGATACACAAGGGCTATTTTCTGGAGGTAAATTTTAGTGATTTTCAATTTGCTCTTACGCTTTGTTCCAACAATGATTATCTCTGGTTTCTATAGGGACGTGAAGGCAATGGACCAATATACATGAAAATATAAAAATATCTTTGGGCACTTCATGTACGTGCAGCTGGCTGGCCATCACTTTTATGGCTATTTTGGAGTCTTAAGGGGCTTATACGCGGGTCAAAACTATTTTTTTCAACTATAGTCTCGTGAAGGAAAAGGAGATGAGACAATCAAACGTCACAATTGGCTTGTCTGCCATTGTCAAAGTGTTGACAGTACTTGTTGCCATGGCAACCAAATTAAGGGGGCTCGATGCTAATTTTGCTTTTTTGACCTTCGTGAAGTTGGGGAACATTTAATGAAACGTTGCCATAGCAAAAACGATGAGGTGAAACATATTAGATATCGCCTTTCTCACACATTTCGCTGGAGCAATGCAGAACCAAGAAGATAAGGGGTGAAGGCACTACCCTTTGAATCATCGTGATGGAGGAGCGAGTCCCCAACAATGGTTATAGCTACCAACGTAAGTAAGCAAATAACCTAATATTTCCGAAATCTTATCTATCCCAAGTGAGGACGCTAGAAATTTTGGCCATCTCAATGGCTGATTTGCATTAAACCGCGCATCGGGGGGAGGGGGGGAGGCGGTTGAGGATCTAAAAACTTTTCAGGGGAGGTGTATTGGAGGGCGTGTGTCTGGCGCTTTGATCCAAGGGGAGGGGTAAAAAGTGACTTTTTTTTATACCTAAATTAATTTTCCAGGGTATTTTGCCAGAAAAAATCGAAATTCCAGGAGGGGGGCCTGATTGACGAGTGGAAATTCCAGGGGAGGGGGTCTTTTTAAGGGAGGTCCTCAGCCCCCCGATGCGCTTTAAAAATGCAATAAGCCAATGAGTTGATTTTCAGGGCATATATCAAGACCAGATTGGGCAAAATCTGTGGATTCAGCTCAAATTTGGAGTCGTGTTAAGACAAAAAAATTTGTATTGAGGATGCATGACCATAAATCTGTCTTATTATATAAACACCAATGAAATACCAGGTGATCTCCCGCGCGAAAACTTGATATCTTCACACGTGAAAATATCATGTTATTTTCACATGTGAAAATATCACACTTGCCTTTGCTGAATGCTCGATTTTTAAGCTTAACTCAAATAAAATTTGAATTTGGTATTTCATTGATGTTTATATAATAAACAGAACATTACATGACCGCTGCGCTCACTCGTGAGATAAATTTTCAACACTCGAAGATAAAATTCGTATCTCCGCGCGGCCATGTAATATCCTCTTTTACGTAGTTTTGCTTCCCCCGCCCCCGTTTACGCGTATCAAAAAGAAAAACCTTATTGATTTATTGAATTTAGAGAAGTAGCGAATGGTGGTCCTGGAAATTAAGAAGCTGGCGAAAATATATCTTCGCAACTGCAATTTCTACTAAATTATTGCAAATTACAGATAATGCATGAGAAGAAATATTTGATCGTCTCGCTCTCTAATTTTGGTGCCAACCCTAAGTTGCTCTGTTTACTCTGTGGGGCAGTGCACCAGCGTGTGCAAAAGGTCCTGATTTCGATCCCGGACCAAGCAATGGTAGCGATTTTCTGGTCCGAGCTACTTGCTTGTGGCAATGAATTATCTTAATGAGGAGCTCTGATAAAGAAAGGGGGTAAAAGGGGTGCACGTTTGAACGCTTTGGGCAACCAGTTCCAGCGATTGTGAAGTCAAATAAAATGCAATTTTGGCCTTTTCAACGTTTAAGCAGGAGGCGTCATTTGTGGATGGGTGCTTCTTAGATCCTTTACGCACCCTGTTCCATATTCATCTGATGTGCACGCTAGCTCCTATTATTGTAATAGAAAAAAGGTAACATCCTACATTGAATAGCATTAGTTCTGTTAGGCCCACGTTCTCACGACAACATCCAAAATGGCCGCCTATTGGCCACCATTTTCAATTTGGAATGAAAAACAAATTTCCATGCTGCTACTTATTTTGAACCTTTTTATGAGGTCTTGAGGTCATAACAACTCTTTAAAATGAGTCCGAGAAGACTTTTTGTCTGATAGCCGAGGACAATTGATCTCTTTAAAAGTAGCGTTCAATGAAACAAAAAGCTTATTTTTAAATTATGAGTCCTAAAGTGATGACGTCACAAAAAGCAAATTTTCGATTTAGCAATATTTCTCCCTTAATTTCGAAAGGGCAAATCAAATGATAGCTACACACCAAAAATGAGGCAAACCGGTTGCAAAACGCGACCGAGAAATGGCCCTCTGAATGGATAACTTTCTTTAAGATGACAAATCACTATATCTTTAGTTAAGTTCATAAAGTTTTGAACTGTGTCTAAAATGCAGTGACTTGTTAAAGAAAATTATGTATTCAGCGGGCCATATCTCACACGCGTTTCAACCGATACAACCGGCCTCATTTTTTGCGCGCAACGTTCTTTGAAGTTGGGCTTTCATTATTCAAATTTTTCAAATTTGTGACGTCACACTTTAGGACTCTATTACAATAAGAACAAGAAAACAGCCCGTCCCTTCGTGACGCTAGAAGACTCAGAATAACATTTTGTTTAGGCATTACAAATTCTAGAGCTTTCGAAAGATAGAGATTTTAGAAAAGCACATCCTCGTAATGTACGTTACTGAGGGCACAAAGCTGTGGTTAGGGAAGCCATTTCAGTGTTGTACGTGATGGAGGGCACAAAGGCACAAAGCTGTGGTCAGAGAAGCCATTTCAGTGTTGCTCTCGGACAGACTGATTTAGCCAATCATAACGTTTGCGCAGATAACCCGATTATAATAGTATAGATGAAGAGTTTGGGATATCACTGCGGCGAAAGTGTAGCAAATAAGTGTCTGGATTGTTTAAAGGTTATTTTAAATATTGAAACACCCCATTCAAATTACAGTCTAAACACACTCTCGGCTATTATTCTCTCTCTCGTGTCGTGTCGTATCTGTAGGCCAGAATTGTTCCTGTTTAGCACATTTATTTAACGACTTGTTTCGACCATGACCGCTTTATTTAATTGCGGATCTTTTGAAAGGAAAAATTCATCAACTTGTTAGGAAAGTTTTATGTTCACTAAAAACAAACGGACGTAAAATTTGCAAAGTATGCCAAACTTTTTAAGGTGTATCGAACCAGAAATTTTGCAACCATACCAACCAATTTTGAACCTATCATATCAAGACAGGCCATTGATTTTAATCACGCAGCCAATATAGCATACCCCCTCCCCCTGTTATTGGAGGGAGTTCCTTTTCTGAAGTAATCCAAAACAAGCAAATCAAAATTCTACAGAAATGAAAAATAAAATATTCATATAATTTAGTGAAAAGTCTTTAAAATGATAAAAACCACAGGTCCACTCAATTTCTAGTGTGTCCTCGCTTGGGAAAGTATACGATTTCGGAAATATTAGGTTATTTGCTTATTTACGTTGGTAGCTATAACCATTGTTGGGGACTAGCTCCTCCATCACGATGATTCAAAGGGGTAGTTCCGCCACCCCTGATCTTGTCGGTCCCGCATTGCTCCAGTGAAATTTGCCTGAGAAGGGCGATATCTAATATGTTTCACATCATCGTTTTTGCTATGGCAACGTTTCATTAAATGTTCCCCAACTTCACGAACGTCAAAAAAGCAAAATTAGCATCGAGCCCCCTTAATTTGGTTGCCATGGCAACAAGTACTGTCAACACTTTGACAATGGCAGACAAGGCAATTGTGACGTTTGATTGTCTCATCTCCTTTTCCTTCACGAGAGTATAGTTGAAAAAAATAGTTTTGACCCGCGTATAAGCCCCTTAAGAGCGATTGTCAGAGAAAATCGACCATTTGCAAAATGGCCGGAAAATCAAAATCTTCGATTTGGATAAAAATCAGTCGAGTACAGGTCTTACATCCAAATATAAAACCTGTACCGGGTCTTACATTAAGCTACACGCTCCTCTAAACTAATCAAATCACAAATCAACCCTAGCACCAGAATTAAATGATTAGTCGCGCTCCCAAAAAATCAATTTTAAATTGTGCACTACTACTATTCTGTCTCAAAATTACACGAAAGTAAAACAATATCCATTGACTATCGTTAGGAAATTTAATGTAAACATAGTCGCGCTCCAAAAAATCAATTTTAAATTGTGCACTACTACTATTCTGTCTCAAAATTACACGAAAGTAAAACAATATCCATTGACTATCGTTAGGAAATTTAATGTAAACAATAAAACCAATACAATGATCATGTTCAATCCCTCAGTTCAATTCTATTCAATACAAATTGTATTTCTTTCCTTTGCTTTTTCAAGAAAAAAGTCAAATTAAAACTCACAACATCGTCATTGCTTGTCATATTTCGCCGGTATGCAGTAATATCCAGGAAACAAATTGCTCAATCTGGAATGAAGAAAAAACAACATGTTAGGAATGTATAAAAAGCTACTTTTAGAACAAAATAGAGCGAGAAACATTATACTATGATTAGCTACTAGAATTCACACAAGAGACGAGTTTCCCATCTGAGATTCTCGTCTTGAATGTTTCTTCCCTGTTCTTTTTTGATCACGCGAAAAAAACACAAAACGTTTTAGAAGGAGAACGTCTGGCTATTCAATCATGTACACCAGTTTTCTTGACTACAGAAACTGAAATTAAGCAAAAATGTACTTCAATCTCAAACATTGCGTATTTACCTTTCTTTATCCATCCCATGGACGACGTTAACGTTCATCCCAAATTTTGCTGGCCATCTGCAGTTTACAAAATGCGCAACTATTCCGCACACATGTTTACACGGCAAGCATTGAAGCAATCTGAAATTCAAATATCCCACTGCCAAGCCCCAGAAAAGGCGACTCGTTGTGTTGCTCTGCTATTGGATAGAATTTCTATAGAACAAGACACTTTTGTTAACCTTTTGTTAACAAACCTTTTGTTCGGGGTAACGTTATTAGGACTTTTTGTTCATTTCTACCATTTCTGACAATGGCACACAGAACGCGATAAAACAGTGATAATGAGCTTTCCATAAAAACAATAGAATTTGGGTGTGGTAGGTATGTAAACAAGTTCAAAACTACGTAGATGACAATAGATGTACATTTCAAGAACAAAACAATGAAATATTGAACAATAGAATTTTGGCGTGATATGTCATAATAAACAAGTTTAAAACAACGGAATCGGTCTTGCGTTTCGGCTTCAATCACCTGTCAGCCTTGTCATCAATAGCAGTCAATAGGGCTTTTAATATCACAAAACATCGTGTTATCATGGTTTTATTTATTTGCTAATGAGTTTTCCATTGGAACAATAGAATTTGGGCGTAATAGGTTTTATAAACAAGTTCAAAACTACGGAGTCGGTCTTGCATAGAAATTCAAAACCTCCCGCTCCGCGGTCGGTTTTGAATTTCTATGCAAGACCTCCTCCTATGTTTTGAACCTATATTTAAAGACTTTTCACTAGGTATATGAATATTTTATTTTTCATTTCTGTAGAATCTTGATTTGCTTGTTTTGGATTACTTCAGAAAAGGAACTCCCTCCAATAACAGGGGAGGGGGTGTGCTATATTGGCTGCGTGATTAAAATCAATCCGGCCTGTCTTGATATGAGAGGTTCAAAATTGGTTGGTATGGTTGCAAAATTACTGGTTCGATACACCTTAAAAAGTTTGGCATACTTTGCAAATTTTACGTCCGTTTGTTTTTAGTGAACATAAAACTTTCCTAACAAGTTGATGAATTTTTCCTTTCAAAAGATCCGCAATTAAATAAAGCGGTCATGGTCGAAACAAGTCGTTAAATAAATGTGCTAAACAGGACCAATTCTGGCCTACAGACACGACACGACACGAGAGAGAGAATAATAGCCGAGTGTGCTTAGACTGGAATTTCAATGGGGTGTTTCAATATTTAAAATAATCTTTAAATAATCCAGACACTTATTTGCTACACTTTCGTCGCAGTGATATCCCAAACTCTTCATCTATACTATTATAATCGGGTTATCTGCGCAAATGTTATGATTGGCTAAATCCGTCTGTCCGAGAGCAACAGTGAAATGGCTTCTCTGACCACAGCTTTGTGCCTTTGTGCCCTCCATCACGTACAACACTGAAATGGCTTCCCTAACCACAGCTTTGTGCCCTCAGTAACGTACATTACGAGGATGTGCTTTTCTAAAATCTCTATCTTTCGAAAGCTCTAGAATTTGTAATGCCTAAACAAAATGTTATTCTGAGTCTTCTAGCGTCACGAAGTGACGGGCTGTTTTCTTGTTCTTATTGTAATAGAGTCCTAAAGTGTGACGTCACAAATTTGAAAAATTTGAATAATTAAAGCCCAACCTCAAAGAACGTTGCGCGCAAAAAATGAGGCCGGGTGAATCGGATGAAACGCGTGTGAGATATGGCCCGCTGAATACATACTTTTCTTTAACAAGTCACTGCATTTTAGACACAGTTCAAAACTTTATAACTTAACTTAACTTTTTAACTTAACTAAAGATATAGTGATTTGTCATCTTAAAGAAAGTTATCCATTCAGAGGGCCATATCTCGGTCGCGTTTTGCAACCGGTTTGCCTTATTTTTGGTGTGTAGCTATCATTTGATTTGCCCTTTCGAAATTAAGGGAGAAATATTGCTAAATCGAAAATTTGCTTTTTGTGACGTCATCACTTTAGGACTCTATTGCTCTAAAATAATTTAAAAATAAGCTTTTTGTTCCATTGAACGCTACTTTTAAAGAGATCAATTGTCCTCGGCTATCAGACAAAAAGTCTTCTCGGGCTCATTTTAAAGAGTTGTTATGACCTCAAGACCTCATAAAAAAGGTTCAAAATAACTAGCAGGCATGGAATATTTTGTTTTTCATTCCAAATTGAAAATGGTGGCCAATAGGCGGCCATTTTGGATGTTGTCGTGAGAATGTGGGTCTAACAGAACTAATGCTATTCAATGTAGGATGTTACCTTTTTTCTATTACAATAATAGGAGCTAGCGTGCACATCAGATGAATATGGAGAAGGGGGCGTAAAGGATCTAAGAAGCACCCATCCACAAATAACGCCTCCTGCTTAAAAGTTGAAAGGGCCAAAATTGCAGTTTATTTGACTTAAAAATCGCTGGAACTGGTTGCCCAAAGGGTTCAAACGTGCACCCCTTTACCCCCTTTCTTTATCAGAGCTCCTCATTAAGATAATTCATTGCCACAAGCAAGCAGCTCGGACCAGAAAATCGCTACCATTGCTTGGTCCGGGATCGAAATCAGGACCTTTTGCACACGCTGGTGCACTGCCCCACAGAGAAAATTAATTTAGGTATAAAAAAAGTCATTTTTTTACCCCTCCCCTTGGATCCAAGCGCCAGACACACGCCCTCCAATACACCTCCCTGAAAAGTTTTCCGTAGATCCTCAACCGCCTCCCCCCTCCCCTCGATGCGCGGTTTAATGCCAAATCAGCCATTGAGATGGCCAAAATTTCTAGCGTCCTCACTTGGAATGGATAAGATTTCGGAAATATTAGGTTATTTGCTTATTTACGTTGGTAGCTATAACCATTGTTGGGGACTCGCTCCTCCATCACGATGATTCAAAGGGGTAGTGCCCTCACCCCTTATCTTCTTGGTTCTGCATTGCTCCAGCGAAATTTGTGAGAAGGGCGATATCTAATATGTTTCACCTCATCGTTTTTGCTATGGCAACGTTTTATTAAATGTTCCCCAACTTCACGAACGTAAAAAAAGTAAATTAGCATCGAGCCCCCTTAATTTGGTTGCCATGGCAACAAGTACTGTCAACACTTTGACAATGGCAGACAAGGCAATTATGACGTTTGATTGTCTCATCTCCTTTTCCTTCACGAGAGTATAGTTGAAAAAAAAAATGGTTTTGACCCGCGTATAAGCCCCTTAAGACCCCAAAATAACCGTAAAAGTGATTGTTAGCCAGCTGCACGTACATGAAGTGCCCAAAGATATTTTTATATTTTCATGTAAATTGGTCCATTGCCTTCACGTCCCTATAGAAACCAGAGATAATCATTGTTGGAACAAAGCGTAAGAGCAAATTGAAAATCACTAGAATTTACCTTCAGAAAATAGCCCTTGTGTATCCCTTTCTTTTCCTCTCTGTAAAAACTTGAGGTTTAATTGATTTTAAATGGTTTAAGCGAATTTTGAAAGTCGAAGAGTATCTCTTTCGATAAATGGCAAACAAAATAGTCTATATTATAACGCGTTTCGATAAGGGCTGCCTCAAATCGACTAAAATTGCACAATATCACATGGCCAAAATTGTACCATTTGGGGGTCAAAATGTACCCCCCTTAAATCCGTACATAGAAATTCTTATGACTCAAACAAATAGTGGTGTCGTGATCTACTCATGGACAACTATCACCTGACCGAGTTTTATCCAAATCGGAGATTTCGATTTTCCGACCACCAGTCGATCCACTCTGACAATCGCTCTTAAGACCCCAAAATAACCGTAAAAGTGATTGTTAGCCAGCTGCACGTACATGAAGTGCCCAAAGATATTTTTATATTTCCACGTATATTGGTCTATTGCCTTCACGTCCCTATAGAAACCAGAGATAATCATTGTTGGAACAAAGCGTAAGAGCAAATTGAAAATCACTAGAATTTACCCTCAGAAAATAGCCCTTGTGTATCCCTTTCTTTTCCTCTCTGTAAAAACTTGAGGTTTAATTGATTTTAAATGGTTTAAGCGAATTTTGAAAGTCGAAGAGTATCTCTTTCGATAAATGGCAAACAAGATATTCTATATTATAACGCGTTTCGATACGGGCTGCCTCAAATCGACTAAAATTGCACAATATCACATGGCCAAAATTGTACCATTTGGGGGTTAAAATGTACCCCCCTTAAATCCGTACATAGAAATTGTTATGACTCAAACAAATAGTGGTGTCGTGATCTACTCATGGACAACTATCACTCGACTGATTTTTATCCAAATCGAAGATTTTGATTTTCCGGCCATTTTGCAAAATGGACAATCTGACAATCGCTCTTAAATCGCATGGGAAAAGCTGACCTGGGCATTTCTCTGAGTAAACCCTTATTACTATAGATGCGATTTTAGCTGGTAGTAAGATCATTCACGGTCGAGTTTTCAAGTTATACCAATTATTCTAAAAACACCTCCTTTGGAAAATTTAAAATATCCTAAACACACGAGCCTAATATATCAAATGAACTAACCCATTTGGTAGTGCAGAGGTTGCTTAAGCTCTGTGAGAACAATTATGGAAATCGGAAGATTTTTTCTGGGTCAAACATACGCTAGAAGTTGAGGTATATTTCTGCAATAAATACTCGGGAGCCACCTTAAAATCGTTACTAATAATAACTAATTCAGTTTAGTCGTTGGAAGAAAATAACCCGACTTGTTTAGTTCATTGATTCCGACGTAAGAGTCCCAAAAATGCTTGCTGAGGTCGCCCTGCAGGCTGAAGGAAGTGATTTCGTTCACCCGGGTCAGTTTTTCAACGCCGAACTCCCTCTTTCGACATATTGCAAATAATGCTCTTGCAAACGCTGTTCTTGAAACTTACCCAGATTGGGTCTTTCTACCAGAGAATAACATAGCCCAACGATCTTCACAACAAAATATTTGGACTTGTCTGGTTCCTGGTGTTGTGCAAAAATGTCGAACAAAATTTGCTTGTTGTGGTTGAGTTGCCCACGTGCTGCGAAGTCGTTAGTCAACAGTTTCACTCAGATTTTGACGCTAAATTACGTCTTTCTTAGACACATTTCCGGATACAATCCTCTTTCTAACACTGTTCGTCCATATGACCGAGCCTGGATCTATCTAAAAGCGATAAACGTAGCCCAAACGATACAAAACCGTACTCCTCTCTCCGATTCTTCATACCTACGTCACGTCCGGTTTTCTGCTTTTAATTTATGCAAAGTTATGTCAATCTCGATGTTTATCAGCTCTTGAAGATGCCGTCTTGCAAGCTTATTTTCGACAGCGAAATAAAAACTGTTCCCGTTTTCGGAACGTGCCGATATTTTGCATAAAAATACCTTGAAATTCCTGGATTTTTAAGGAAACTCCTGAAAAAATGCGGTTGAATCAGTCAGTTTCATGAATTTGATTTTGGCCTGCAAAGTATGACGTCCCCCAGACTTATCATGGATTTTTTTTTTCGAGGGGGGGGGAGACAGCATTGCTATCGAAAACTCCTGGAAAAATAACTTAAGTCTTCCTGGAAATCCTGTATTTTTGTCATTCAGAAAGCGTACCAACCCTTGTGTATGTTAATGTTTTAGCAATGGGGACAGGAGAATCAGTGGAAGGTTTCGGCAATTCTACTTTTCCGAAATTTTGTAGATGTCGAAAACAGAAATTGTCGATTTTCGTCAATATTTTTAAATTTTGCTAGTTTTGTGATGCAAAACACTATCACTTAATCTTCCTTTTTTTACAGTTCTTCTTTCTTCAGAAATTAGCACCTTTTTCTGAAGGTAGGCCAAAAGATTGGGCCCTAATTTTCCCCTGACAAAAAATACCGCTTCGTAAAAATTTAGCTTACCTATTTTTTGCATTTTAGCGTGCTTAAAAAGTAGAAAAAAGGCTCATTAATATTTTATGGCGTCAGAAAACGAAATGAAAAATACAGCTCAATTTTTACTCTTTTTGAAAATTTCAAGTGATTTTTTTTGCTATTCTCGCATTAAAAAAGGCGGGAAAATTGTTGTTTTTCGTTTGTGCAATTTTATTGGCTGCTCAGGTATTGATTGGCAGCAAATGTACGAGAACTCGAAAACGAGTAGTACCGCTATTTTTATTGGCTCATCCCATTTTGTCATTGGCATTTGAATCCTGCCGCGTGGTTCTTCAGAGTCTCTGAAACCCCGAACGTAGCAGCCATTTCTTCCAGGAAAGTCGCCATGTCAGTCCAACTTGTGTTAAACGGGCGCCGGGTGAAACTACGAACTGAGATACTGACCGTGAGAAACCTCAGTATGATTTTCAGATTGAATGAAGGAATATATTTAAGCAAGGAAGATGGGGAGATCATTCTCCCCGCCGATGATGGCCATTTTATTGTCGAGGATTTCCACGCGATATATGAAGTGCACGGAGAAGCTAACAACGCTTCAGTTGAAGTTAGTCCACCCTCGGCTGCCGGTGAAACGCCGGCAGCTTCAAATGTTGGAGTTCCACATTCCTATCAGCGAACAAGTTTTAATCCACCTCCATCCAGATCTGCACGCGGATTGAAGCGGCCATCATTTTCCCTGACTGGACGAGCTGCTAAAAGAAGTCCCGCAGGCGCCGATTCTAGCTCATGGAAAAAGTCGGTTATGTTTGTGGCAGTTGAAGGAAACACCGTGATCGAAAGGTTTCAACTTCTTCTAAACCTTAACGAGGAAACAAGTTCGGTGGACAGTGTAAAAAGCCTTCTGCAAGACCAGTTGGGACACGAAGTATCCCTTCTGGATGCGAAGTGGCTTCCCGTGATCGCAAACCCAGCAACTACTGGTAAGATAAGAGGATTTTGTTTAATAATACGTTTCTTTGTTTTATACAGCTTGTAATTTACTGCGATTTTCGCTTGAGTGTGGCGCGACAATAGTTTCTCGACAGGCTCGAACTAAACGTAGTTTGAAGAAATCGAATCGAAGAAATGTAGTTTGCCGCCGACAAAGCATCAATGTGATCAATGTTTGTCAAGGAATCCCTGCGCACATTTTCGAGCTCCTGATTGGCTAAGCAATAACTATGCTTGCAAGCAATGTGAAAGTACAGAAAATTCGCTACAGGGTGAAGTTTTGACAGACATATTTTACTGTTCAGTATTTTAGAATCGAAGAAATGCAAGATAGTGGAGCAGATATGTGCAGATTTTCGTCAAAATTGGGCATTTTCTGCTAAAAGCACCAACTTCTACACGAATGATATGGAGGCCCGCACAGAATTAACTACTTAATAAGCGCGATTTTTGGATGTCAAAAACACGCCCCGTTTTCTTTTGTTTTCGGCTGGCTTTGCTTTTGTTATTCTAATTAGTTATCGACACAGGTTCTACGAGGCTTGGCTATACGAAGTATTGGTATTCTATAGACTCCGCAGCATTTATAACTCAATAACTTTTCATTTCAATAACACATATTCGTTCACAATCGATTTCATTACCGCACATCCTATGGCAATATAAAAGAGTTTGTTTCTTTGCAGAAATAGGCGAAAATTAATTTACTTGTTCAGCGCTGGTACAGATCAGAAACAGGCATTCAAGTACAAAGTTCAAAGTTCTAAATATATGACAACTTGTTGATCCATGTTTGCCCTGTTTTTTTTTGTTGCTGTTTCTTTATTGGTACTTCCCCCACTCCCCATAGTTTAGGGCACCCCCTGTCCATAATATGTCTAAGATATACACAAGTGAGAAATTGAACTATTGAACCAAGAAATACAACATGCACTCCATAGGATGACTGACAGAACAAGAGAAAGTTTTTATTGAGATAAATTATGTTGCTATATGACAACAACTGGCCTAGTCCCAGAGAATGTGATACACCACAACATCCTTGATCTAATGTTGCATCTTTTTTTCAAGTTCGGTTGTCTTTAGGTGCTTATGGCCAAAAAAGGAAAAAATTCCCTACCCTTCTTTATACCCAGTCCAGCCTGAAAACCCCACCCCTTTCTTATACCCAGCCTGAAACCCCTTTTTTTCTACTTCCAGCCTGAAAACCCTACCCCTTTCAGGCCGGGCATCCCCATAAAGTCCAATATAGGGAGTACCTCCCCCCCCCCTCTCTCTCCTGGGCAGTAGCATTTAATATCCACACAACTTGTGTTGAGGACCTCATGAATTCCAGGGTGGACTGGAGTACCCTTAAAGCCCCATGAAAGTTCAGGGCGAGTCCCTACAGCAAAAGAAAAAAAAAAACCAGGGTGGGTATTCTAAAAATTTGGTATTACAGGGTGGTCATTTAGAATTTTACTGGAATTCCAGGGTGGGTAGGTCAACCTGAAAAGTTCTAGAGTGGCTACAGTAAAAACCTGCTTGTAAGAACCTTGCGATTTAAGAACCTGCTGGCAGAAATTTGACACTAATACTCTAACTGTATAAAAGGAAGCATTCATTATTTATGCCAGGGGGTGGGCTGGCAAGAATTAAGGGGGGGGGGGGCATGTTAAATTCGGCACGTTCAAGTAGGGGGTCACCAGAAAATATGAAAACAACTGTTAGGGGTCATCTACTTTTTATGGCAGAGTGACTTTAATTCAACATATGGATACATGCCTGTAAAATTGCAACAAACTGTTCATGCATGCAGGAAATGTCCTAAAAATAGAGGAAAGGTGGTATCTAGATGTCCCAACATTTCGTCGTCATCTAAAGGGGAAGGGGGGGAGGCTATCATTATATAACAATTGCCTAAAGGGGTTTTGAAGTTTTTATTGATACTTGGAGAGGGGTCAAGAGGTTTATGGGCTGAATGAAAAAATTTGCCAGACCCCCTGGCAATAATGAATGCTCCCTAAGAACCTGTTTAGTCAAGCAAATTCAAACACTGTTCTTTTATGTGTGGTTACAATACATTTCAGGTAGATGATAAAATTGAATTACCCAAAGCAAAAAAAGTTACATGCATATGTAATGTATACTGTTTTTCATTATATTCCAGTCATTTTTTGTTTAAATTTATTTACTTAGAATTCAAAAATGCTTATTGAAGGACAAAATCTGGTAAAATCACACCATTAAGCAATATCGTAGTCTAACAGGTTCTTAAAATCCAGGTTCTAAATCACAGATCGCCCAAGCTCTGTGTTAGTGTTTCATATTAAATACATTTGAATGAATTTAGCCTTAGGCTGTTTTGCACTCTGCATATTTAGCTTGCATATTAGCTACATTAGCTACAAATTTCGATTCAATGTAGGTAATATGCAAACTATGCAGTGCTTACAGCCTAAGGTTAAATTCATTCAAATTTATTTAATATGAAACACTAACACAGAGCTTGGGCGACCTGTGCTAATATATGCGGGGTTTTAGTGTAATTGGTGGTAAGAAGAAAATCTTCTATCCAATGAATTTCATCTGTTTTTATCTCTGTTAAATATGTCATACTCTAGGTTCCCAGTTTTGGAGAAGTGCACGAAAGATCATAGCATGCCATTCTGAGCAACAGAGGAAGATCGTCGGCATCAAGAGAAAAGGGAAAACGCCCAAAGGTGTTGCTGGTGACCTAATCAGTCAGCTGAGGGAGATAATGTCACCAAAAGAGCAGGGTGAGTCTGCATCAAGTTCAGGAAATGCAGGAAATGAGAGTGTTGAAGGGGTAGCTTGTGCACACCTCCAAGAAATTATGAAATGCTCAGTTTGCCTTGCTACCATCACACTACCAGCAGCTGTCTGCAGCGAGTGCTTTGGTGTAATAGGTTGCATGCCCTGCACGATGCAATGGTACGAAACACACAACCCTGCGTGTCCCCTCTGTAGAACCAAGAAAAAATATGATGTAATTCCCATGGTGCGAGAGCTGGCAAAGCTACTTGGTCAAGCCCCCCCACTTCCTATTGTGGTAACCGAAGAATCCACCAGCAATGATAGTGATGTAGACACTATCCCTTACCCACCACAACTAGCAGGTGGTGATGATGATGATGGTGAAGACTTGGTAGAAATGTACTAGGATTATTCTAACTTGTTAAAGTTTGAACTTATATTGTTGTTGTTACATTGTTTAAAGAAGGGTAAAAGAAGAGAAGTACATTTGGTATGCCCAAAACAGTACTACTGCATTGAAGGACTATGCAAAGTATAGCTGAACTATTGAACTATTGGAACTATTGGATCAGTCAAATTGTTAGTTTATGTTTCTGAATGTACTAGACTATATAAAAGGGAGAGAAGCCCCCTAGCAACATGAAAATAGTGGGAAGATGTTACATTTCATAAGAGTGTGCAAACTAGATCAGGGCCATTCCATTTTATAGCCGACCCTCCCCCACCCCCCAAAAAAAACACACACGGAGATACCTAAAAATACCTTAAAGGAAGAGACCTTTTTCTTATTTTACCCCCTCTGTGAAACCTGAAGAGCCCTTTTCCATATTTGACCCCAGAAATTCCATATTTGACCCAGAATATTTAACCTCAGAAATTCCTAAGGAAGAGTAGTTTTTTCGTCGGAAAAACTATTCTGTAGGGGGAGGGGAGGGGGGGGGGGGGGGGGGGGGTCAGCTATAAAATGGAATGGCCTCACTCAATGTTGAAACACGGAGTTACAGAAGTTATACCAAAAGGACTTCATTAAAATTAAAATTTTCAAGATTAAGTAACGTTTTTGTGTTTTCCCTTAGTAATACTCCCGTAATACTTGGGACTGCAGAAGCAATTCATAGGTCCTGGAGGAGAGCTGGTGCTCGTAGTAATAGTGTAATAGTGTGGTTAAGCAGAAGGGTAGCAGCATTTCCCAAGGGGGAGGGACTCATACTAGCTAATCGATGCCGAGGGTTCTCAAGAAAATATTTACTGATGAGATATTCTCCAGCCATTGTTATGACTCACGAACAAAATTATATATTTAAGTATTTTTTTACTCGATTGGCAAAATAAAATTCCCGAAAACCCATGAAAATGAGATAGTATGACCACACCCAATTTGTAATCTTTTAGAGTTAAATTTGATGTAGTTCACACCTGTTTTCTACCTTGTTACAATATTTTTTCCAGGCGAACATCGAATATATTTTTTTTATTATATGGACACGAGTGTTTTACTGGGAAATACGCCACTCGTAGATCTCATACGAAGCTACATCCGGGTTCTGAGTCAAACCAAATTGCTTGGAAATCAGTTTTGACATATTTCTTTCTGGTTTGTCTATATAATAAAAAGAAAATTACACGGTGGCGCGAAGATATGAGTTTTATTTTCTCGTGTCAAAAACAATATTTTACTCATTCGCTCATTCGTAAAATATTGTTAAAATACAACTCACTTCTTCGCGCCACCCTATAAGTCCGAGGCAGGGGCAAAAAGTGAAGTTGCCGAAAAATCGGAAATACCGTGGCAGGGGTCAGAATGTCCAGGGGAGGGGCTCTCCCCAAAAAAGATGATTTAGAAATGCCATCAGCCAATGGCTATAGACACGGGTTTAACAGCATTTTCTAAAATCCACACTCCAGGTAAACAGCGTCCGAATGTCCTAGCACGGCAAGTCAAAATTCCACAATGGCAACGCTAGTAAACAAAACGATATTCGTAAGTTAACTGAAGTCTGAGTATCATTATAAGAAAACATCACCAAGATACCCAACTTGGTATCATGGTGCTAAGTTAATGGTCAGATTTAAAAAGGAAAGTATGGCAGATTCCATTAGGAGGCCATTGCCATTCACAACATTTTGAAACATTTGGTCGAAAGAAGGGTTTGTTCTTGCAAATTCAGCATCACGTCTCTGTAAGAGAAGATTGTGGTTTGATAGAGGGTCAACACCAAATGATCCATCTTCAGTGATACTTCCACCGGCTTCTCTATACATTCTAATTGCCTCATCAACTGTTGGTATGCTACTTGGAAGAACTGCCCTCACCATGTTTGTTTGCTGAGCTACCACATTTGGAATCTTGTTGTTTCTTTCTACAAGTAATAATAAGTAGCATTGTGAACCAAAAATAGATTATGTGTTTTCATTATTTTGTTTGATAGCTACAAGTTTGGGTAGGTTTCACTCAAAACTAAACATCTCGATGACACGAAGCAGAAGTACAATTCATGTTTTAGGGAAAAAAAGATAGGCTCACTCTTTTGCAGGCATTTATCAAAATCTGCATGTTTATTTCTATCGGGTTGGACCGGGTTATCGTGTTTTAAGAGTAGCTTCCTCAAGCCCCCACTTGCCACCTCTGCAAATGCACACCCTCGAGATCACGTTCCAGATGCATAAAACTGTCAAAACTTACGCCAAACGGTTCGCCTCGCCCTGCGTAGCAAGCGCAAAGGGAAGGGGAGACCCCCGGGAGCCAACGTCCGCTCAGCTTTCTCCGTCCCACCTCTAGCCCCTCCCTTTGCTCTTGCTTCGCAAGTTAGGGCCGAGGTACTTCAGTACATCTGAGTAACCATATGTTTTTTTACCATTTATTGGGTGCTGGTTCCAGGATAAAACCACTTGGTGCATTCCAACTTCAGCAACATTAATAGTTATGAAAGAAACACAAAACTGTTCCACAGGATCGTGCATGTGTATACGAAGGCCATTCTCCATCCTCACCAACACTTCCTTTATAGGGTAGACAACCCGCTGATTAAGTTCTGGCCATTTGCGCTCAGCAGGAAGGTTCTACGATAACATAAGTATGCGTTATTTATTTGATGATCACTTTGACAATACAGGGCCGTAGCAGTCCTTGGAAAACTGGAGGGGCACAGTACTAAAGACATGAGGCATTGAACCTGTTGACTTCACCTTAACATTTCATGTAATTGGGGGAAAACTGGGGGGAGGAAATCTTGCCGTTTATTGCACTGTATTTCGCGTTAATACTGTTAATTTAAAAGGAGTCTCGGGCTCGCCTTCACAGAATTACAAATTAAAGGTGGAATTTAAGTTAAAGGGGCCGACTCACCCTGCCCACAATCTCCACAATGCATTGTTGTTAACAAGACTGACAAGATCAAGAACAGAGAATTTAATGAGAGTACTGAGCGAAAATAACAAACATTTCTTGCTGTTTTGACTACAAATTATCTAAACCTAACCGATAGAGAGATCTTTGGCTTATTTTGAATGAGTTGGAAAGTTTGATTAATATTGAAAATTGCGGCAACGCAATGCATTATGGGTGGGGTTAGTCGGCTCCTTTAGTGTCATGCTTACTTCTCTTGATCTAGTCTGGTAATAAGGTTCACAAGCCAAGTTCCTTCTTTGGTTGCTAAGGAGGTCTTGGACAAACAGCATTAAGCATGCCTCTGTACCACAATCAACGCGGACCATGTCCCATATTCCCTGCTGATGTAACAGGTCCCTTTCAAATGAGAATTGAAATGAATTAATTTGTAGTCTTAGCTCTGCGAACAATAAAGTATCTGAATAAGCATCACCCAGATCACCGCCACATTTCACTGCTAGCAGAGGCCTCTTTGGTTGAACCTCAGCCAGCTAGCCATTTCCCTGTTACATCGCCCTCCCCACCCCTAAAGGCAAGTCGAACTTAGCCGGGGATGGCGATTTTTTTATTTACGCCCACGCCGCACTTTTTCAGGCAAGATATTGAGAAAAAAGGAAGTATTCATGATGATGCGAACCCTCAACCCTGTGCAACTTACCTATTCACAACCCAACATTTTACACATGAGCTACGAGAGAGTTCGCAGGTCAAAACATCCTCCTTTTAATTCACTCATAGAACGCGGATATGTGAATCATAATGAATATTTATACTAGCTAGCCGCCATGTTGAAATGGGCGTAAAAAATAAATTCGCCCGGGATGGGATGGGGGGGGGGGGGGGGGCGTGAGTTTGACAGGATTTTTCGCTTGTGTAGTTTATCTTTCGTGTCGGAATCGCCTTCAAAGATTTTTTTAACCCCCGTCAAAAGTCAAATAGTCGTACCTGGTTCGTTTAGCAGTAGCCTAAAATTGCTGCTCTGTTTTTTATTCTGATTAGGACTCACCTGAAATGTGAATATATTACAACTGGATTCTTTCTTGGCATGCAGAATAGGTCGACTATTTTGGAACTACAACCGTCATTGAACGCATAGAAAGTACAACCATACATGACCAGCTTCTCGTTTTGATCACAGTGTAATTTATGTCCATAGTATAAGGCACTATATGGGACAGGATTTCTTCGTCTTATGGAGTCCTCCCTTCTTCTAGTATGATTTGTCGGATTCACTCGTCTTAGTGCCTCTCGAATTTGATTCCCACTGAGGTCATAACCTTTGGCATGGATATAACCTGTCAACATCTTTCGCCCATAGGTAGGGCCCACCTAAATGCATATATACATGTTTATTGTCTCAAAATAGTATAATAAGATAGTGAAACAGTATGAATAATTTCACAATTTCTCTATAAAAAAGATAGCATGACTACGTCAGTTTTTTAGACAATTGTCCGGCCCTTGTCTGTGGCAAGTGCCAAGAGTTTTTGCATTCGCAGATTGATGAAATTGTACCATTTATTGACCGCTCAGAAAGCACAAGACCATCCAAATAAGGTAAGGGTGAATTTCCTATAGTAAGGAGGTTTTGCAATTTCTTGATATGTGTTGGTACCATTAAGGGGTCAAAATCAACTAAGCGACCCCTCCCCCCTCCCCCGAAACACAACAGTCAAGCACGAATACTGGCATTTGAGCCTGTTGTTGTTCTCTCGGGCTCTATATCCCCCAGCGCAAATGATGTCGTAACGAAAACGAGGCTCTACAGGTGGTCAACCGGCGGCGGCGACACCAAACCATGGTTATGCAAATCAGATTGTGCGTTGTTGCGAATATGTCGCTGTTCCCTTCGGTCGCAGCTCAAATTCATACCGTGTTTAGTCATTTGTTACGAAACTCGGCAGTTTTACAAGCCAGCGTGATGTGACTCTATTGAAGGCAAAATTTAGTTCCTAAAACACTAGGGCTACTAACTCTCCTCTTGCCAAGGCCGGGTCACCCAAAGCTCATTGTACGTCAAATTGCAAATTATTCAGGGGTTGATAGGGTAAACATCAGGGAGGAAGACATGGGGTATTTTAAGGCGCATAATTCATTTTGTATGAAATCACGTATAACAATGAAAATCAATCTCTATGGGCCCTGGGCTGTGAGTTTATCAATTAGTAGTCGCTTTTGTTATTGATGAATTGAGGTTAATGAATAATGAAAGATAGTTTACTTAACTCACCTCAAAAACTGATTGTCTGACAACAGTATCTACTTCCCTGCTATCCAATCGTTTTATTCCATGGCGAGTGCAAAACAGTCGTATGTTACGCGCAGAAAACCCGCATTTTACTTCCGGAAATGTTTCTTTGAAAGCATTTGCAATCTGTGAATGTGTCTTATTGGACTTGACCAGCTTTCTGATTTCATCGACGTTCGCTTCAAGAAAATCCATCTTGCTGGAAAAATGGCGGTAGAACCTGAAGCATTTGCATCCGGGACTTCATACAAGTTATAATGCATGCGCCGCAGTAATGAACAATTTTCCATTTTTAGTTCAAGAACCAGAAAAAAGCACTTCAAATTTAAAAAAACAGGAAAAATTTAGCTGCATTTCTCTTTCGTTTTCTATATTCACGGGCCTTTTTTCTACTTTTTAAGCACGCTAAAATGCAAAAAATAGGTAAGCTAATTTTTTACTAAGCGGCATTTTTTGTTCAGGGGGAATTAGGGCCCACCTTTTGGGTTGAATTTCAGAAAAAAGGTGTTAATTTCTGAAGAAAGAAGAATTGTGAAAAAAGGAAGATAAAATTATTGTGTTTTGCATCAAAAAACTAGAAAAAGTTTAAAAAATTTGACGAAAACCGACAATTTCAGTTTTCGATATGTATAAAATTCCGAAAAAGCAGAATTGCCGAAACCTTCCACTGATTCAGGAGCAGCTTGTTAGTCCCAACACTACCCTAAAGTCCCAAAATTTTCTAAGCGAATTGTCACACCCTATGAAGCCTTATTAAGGCCTGTACAGTGACTAAATCTCAGGCATTTCCTCTTTGTAAACCCTTTAACTTGGCCTATATTCTTTAACAATATGTGTGAGGTGTAAACATTATGTGTGTAAGATCATGGTGCAACAGTATTTGTACTTTTAGTGTTTCTGCTGCAAGTCAAATTTTATCAAAATTGCAGTCAATTTGTATGTAGTGCTACTGGTTATAATTGATGCTCACACAAAACTAGAAGAAAATATACTTTTTGTAACAGTATATTATCATTCATTATTCAGGCAGCAAGAGTGAAAGGTTGTGAGGACCTCAAAGAATGGATGAAGGAAGTGCTGAAAAACTCAAGGTGAGCTGAATTACTGTATTCTTACGGCATGTGCATTTATTTGCTGTGCATCTCCATCATCTAAACTTGCAAAGTAAATACTTCGCAAAATCCAGACTTCCCCTGCCCATGCTCAGCAGCTTGACCAACAGTTTCTCTTTCTTCTGGCTATCTAGACCTCCAATAAATTCCTATGTAAAAAGAGAAAAAATAGAATATGTATTGGTTCGTGCGTGGAAAAGTGCATATTTATTTCTCCTCGTAGTGAATGCCTCAAATTATTTTCATATAACCAATACGAAACGATTGAAACTAATTTACATTACATTTAGCTACACAAGAACAATATAACAAGCCAATAACAGCACAGGCTCTCTTGCCAAAGAAATATCAAAATATTTTTTTATCAGTGAACAAATGCGTCCCGTATGTATGGAAAGCGGAGAAAAAAAGGTATATTTTTTTAACCAAACTAAACGGTGGACCTCAAACAAATAGAATATGAAGTTCCCAAACCTCTATATCTTGTTCAGCTCGCTGAACTTCGTTTTCAAAACGTCTTCCACCATCTCCCTCTGGCACTTCTGCAGCATTTTCGACCTCGGTACTCTGAAATTTAGAAAAGTGTTCTACTGCTCTACGAGAGAAGACCATGCTTGGACTTCACTAGTGTGGTCCCCTTCAGCTTTTAGTCTGTAGGGGATATTTGAAACAATGTGCATTGAAAATAAAATAATTTTCGGATGTACAAAAAACGCCAATTGTTTTGTAGCAAGCATGCGCAGAAGGCATGATTCCTGTCCCACATGGAACTAGCCGGACTAAAATAACATGAAGCTTTTTTTAGGTACTGCTAAAACCGCAAGGCTTTCGCAGTTTTCACGATGTTGCTCACGCAAATAAATGGGATAAGAACAACAAGTGAAAACAGAACACTAACATCGGCATCAGTCCCACATGGGTCATTGCTGGTTTAAAGCACTTCGATCTGCAGTGTTCTATACCACGCCGAGAAACATTTAATTACTCTTACATGCCAGTAATTTTACTGCACCACACCCCTGAAACATTTGTGCAATTAAAAGGGGGGACTTGAATTTAATGTTAGCAAATGATCAAAAGTTGATTATTGAAGATTTATACTTTCTGATGCATAGCAATTTGCTAATATCATATACGAGCAAATAATATGACTTAGCACCTCTCTAATAGCAACCCTCCTTTCCTGTTACTATTATTCTCTTATCCGTTTTTATTTCACATCATTTAAGACATTTTAGTGTGTGGTAAGGAGGGGTTATCTATATTTTTGTTATTTCGCATGAGGGGGGGGGGGGGGGGGGGGTTGGGGGAGGGGGCAAAAACGTTTGTAAACTCTGTGTGGAAAATTGTTTCACATTTCAAGTGTTTCTAATCAAGCTCCCTCCCACTGATAAAGAATAAATGAATCTTTCTTTTTTGCAAACTTTGGAATTTTCACAGGGGCCCACAAGAGAATGTGGAATTTTCACAAGGGGGCCTGGAATTTACACGGGTAGAGCAATTTGTTAAAATTGAGTTCCTCAATAGGGTGTTTTGGAAAAGCGCAATACAACAATTTTTAAAATGTACGTTTTTAATCATCAGGGACTACTTGAATCAATAAAAAGGATAATATTATCAAGGCAATAAATTTTGAGTTCATAGAAAATTGATTTTACCGACGACTGTTAATTCATGTCTTTCAACCTCACCAAGCTGGGGTACCCCAGCTACCCCATCGTCCTTCACCTTCGTGTTAACAGGCCCTACATATAATTGGGAGCTCCGCTTTTAGGCAGTGCCTAATTCTATATATTATTACTTAATCGCGCAAAAGAGCACGCGTGATTTGGGAGAAACACGAGAACATTGTTAAATCATGAGCCGCAGGCTGATAAAGTTGTGCTCTAAAGTGATATATATAGCGGGGAAGAGCCATTACTTTATCGGTGAAGCAGAGCATGGATTTGGATCAATCAGAGCCCGCGTTATATCGTAGCTATATTATAAAAGAAAATAGAACAATGCGTTATTTTTACTAATGGCTATGTATAGTTTTGAACCTACATATTGTATCATGCCTGCCTATTCTGTGAAAAGCCACAGACAAAATTGGCGGAACATTTGCAGAGGGAACACAAGCAAGAAGAACGAGTGGCACGCTTGATCCCCGTGAAGGGCCCTCGCGAGGTTGTTAGCAAAAATGAAGGGGTATCGGTTTTGGGATGGAAAGACGTATTGATACGCAAGGTGGGCGCGCCTCACTGCTTGAAAAAGACGGGGAAGAAACATACCATAATGTGTCACAGCGAATGAAGCAGCTAGCAAGGTTGCTAATGGTACTGAATAAGAAAAACCAACTCAACAGAGGGCTGGTGTCATTCTTGGACACGTCCAAGCGTGATCTCAAAATAGAATCCGTGAAAGAGCTTTGCTGTTTCGACAATTCATTGGCATTGAAGCTCGGGCACAATATCAAGCTCGCCACCTCCAATGCCTTATTTGACCCCTGCGGAAAAAGGACCTATCGCATCAAAAAGACGTTTGTACAGCTGTACAATGCCGAATGGAGTCTGAAGGTTTCCTCTATGCCTTTGGCCACTTTGGGACACAACATGTATAACAAGGTGGAATAACTTCCCCTGGCAGAGTACCTAGAGGCACTCCGAAAGCATTTGGACCGCAGGATCGAAGAAAAAGGTAAGACCTTAAAGTCGGAGCCTCAGGCAGACCACCGCCTATGGCTCGATCTGGCGAAGGCAGTTCTCGCCAGACTGATAACTTTTAATAAGCGAATGTCTGGCGAGACTGCTGCCATGAAGATCAGAACGTATCAGTCCAGGGCCTGGAACTGGAACAGCTGCCCAGCCGCTCTCAAAGCATCTCTTTCGTCACATTTCAAGTGTTTCTAATCAAGCTCCCTCCCACTGATAAAGAATAAATGAATCTTTCTTTTTTGCAAACTTTGGAATTTTCACAGGGGCCCACAAGAGAATGTGGAATTTTCACAAGGGGGCCTGGAATTTACACGGGTAGAGCAATTTGTTAAAATTGAGTTCCTCAATAGGGTGTTTTGGAAAAGCGCAATACAACAATTTTTAAAATGTACGTTTTTAATCATCAGGGACTACTTCAATCAATAAAAAGGATAATATTATCAAGGCAATAAATTTTGAGTTCATAGAAAATTGATTTTACCGACGACTGTTAATTCATGTCTTTCAACCTCACCAAGCTGGGGTACCCCAGCTACCCCATCGTCCTTCACCTTCGTGTTAACAGGCCCTACATATAATTGGGAGCTCCGCTTTTAGGCAGTGCCTAAATCTATATATTATTACTTTAATCGGCGCAAAAGAGCACGCGTGATTTTGGGAGAAACACGAGAACATTGTAAAATCATGAGCCGCAGGCTGATAAAGTCATATAAAGTTGTGCTCTAATGTGATATATATAGCGGGGAAGAGCCATTACTTTATCGGTGAAGCAGAGCATGGATATGGATCAATCAGAGCCCGCGTTATATCGTAGCTATATTATAAAAGAAAATAGAACAATGCGTTATTTTACTAATGGCTATGTATAGTTTTGAACCTACATATTGTATCATGCCTGCCTATTCTGTGAAAAGCCACAGACAAAATTGGCGGAACATTTGCAGAGGGAACACAAGCAAGAAGAACGAGTGGCACGCTTGATCCCCGTGAAGGGCCCTCGCGAGGTTGTTAGCAAAAATGAAGGGGTATCGGTTTTGGGATGGAAAGACGTATTGATACGCAAGGTGGGCGCGCCTCACTGCTTGAAAAAGACGGGGAAGAAACATACCATAATGTGTCACAGCGAATGAAGCAGCTAGCAAGGTTGCTAATGATGCTGAATAAGAAAAACCAACTCAACAGAGGGCTGGTGTCATTCTTGGACACGTCCAAGCGTGATCTCAAAATAGAATCCGTGAAAGAGCTTTGCTGTTTCGACAATTCATTGGCATTGAAGCTCGGGCACAATATCAAGCTCGCCACCTCCAATGCCTTATTTGACCCCTGCGGGAAAAGGACCTATCGCATCAAAAAGACGTTTGTACAGCTGTACAATGCCGAATGGAGTCTGAAGGTTTCCTCTATGCCTTTGGCCACTTTGGGACACAACATGTATAACAAGGTGGAATAACTTCCCCTGGCAGAGTACCTAGAGGCACTCCGAAAGCATTTGGACCGCAGGATCGAAGAAAAAGGTAAGACCTTAAAGTCGGAGCCTCAGGCAGACCACCGCCTATGGCTCGATCTGGCGAAGGCAGTTCTCGCCAGACTGATAACTTTTAATAAGCGAATGTCTGGCGAGACTGCTGCCATGAAAATCAGAACGTATCAGTCCAGGGCCTGGAACTGGAACAGCTGCCCAGCCGCTCTCAAAGCATCTCTTTCGTCACTAGAACAGAAACTTTACGAGAGGTAATTTCCATCATTCATACGACCATTCAGCCTCTAGGGCAGATTTTGTACTTGACTGTTAAAAGTGCCGTAGCAACGTTGTGCCACGCTTCGGATATCAGAATTGTTGCCCATTAATGGAAGCCCAGGCGCAGGCCAGCGGTTTTTCCCGCCGTTTCTGCTTCATTTTCAAGAAGAAGTGGTGTTCAATTGTTTCTCTTGGAAAATTCGGTTGTTTTAAAACTCATCTGGCTTTAGAAAACAACGCGAAGCGTCCTTCCGGTGTCAAAGCAAGTTACATTTCAAAATTGTGTCCATTCTGGGCTGCTCTTCGCGTCGCTTTTCGTGGTTCAGGAGAATTTGAAATACGGCTCAGTGAGTGAAGGAGATCTTAGAATTCTGAGATGCTAACCCCAAGTGAACAAGAAGCGGGAGATTCACGGTTCTCCTAGAAATATTGGCGGGGGAAATACTCCGAAAGCGGGAGTCAAGAAACAACTGAAAAACTATCGTTCATTGCGGCGTGTCTTGTCATTAAACTATTAGCACTATTGAAAATCCGCCAAATTTTAAACGCTTTAGAGCGGATTTCATATGACTGTAGTGAAACCAATCGTAAAGTAATTACACCAATTCCGAATAAAACCTATAGGAGTAATTACGACAATTTTACAATGTAATTGCAAATTACTCACGACAGTCATATCAAAACCGTTATTTTTTCAAAAACTTACTTGCAAAGGGGTGTAAGCAAACAAAAATATATAATAGCTCTTCTGTGGATGTTTCCAATCCAAGGGGTAGGAGCTACAAAATCACACTTCTGTAGATATTTCAGAGTGGGGTGCTAACGACAATTCCCGAGGCTCAAAATTTATCAAACAAATGTTCTTAATTTTAGATTGGTCTTCTGAAGATGTCCAACCATGGCTCCTGGAAAGGAATTTTGGAGAGGAGGGACAACTTCTCAAAGGTGACAGCTGTTTTCTTTGATTAAAGATGCACCCTTCAAATCTCTCATGTTTTTGGGTTCCCATAATTGTCTTTAGCTCAAGGAATTACAGGGAACCAACATATGAGACTATATCTCATTGCAAAAAGGAGGCATAGTACATTCATTTAAAAAGGCTTGCTTAAGTTTTTTGCGCTCAACCAGCAAAATTAGTAGTTCTAGATCTCATAACGGAGATTCAATTGCCAATATTTTTTGATACGTGTTGCTGGTTGAGCATGACAAAAATAACAGCCATGAAAAATTATTTGGCACAAGTTTGCCACATGAACAATCTAACCAAATATGATTCAAACCTATGGCAATCTAAAGCTCAGTAAATGCCACATTTGTTTTGGACCATATTATTATTTACTTACCTGTCTCTTATGAAAATTGTCTCATGCAGAACTGGTGCTGTCATAAGAGAGGCGGCTAAGATCTGGTCGGGAAATAATAAAGTTCTTTAAAAATAACGAGAAGAACAGTCTCCTCGAGAAGAACTATTGTCGAAGCTGTGCTATTCCGGAATTAGGAATTGGAAAAGGTCAGCAGTAAATGTTTAAAGGCCCATCACCAACCGGGAGCCTTTGCGCTCCGTTTTCTTTTGTTTTCAAATTGACCCATTGTTTTTCGGGTGGTCTGATTGGCTAAGAGTCCGCAAAGACTGTCGGTTGGTTATGGGCCTTTACGTTTCTTCAAAGAGAAAGACTGTTTTTTTCTTGTTTAAAAACAATCAATGCCTGTACCAAAGTCCCACACTGTCAGTTGTTATATTATTTTGATTGCTATAAATTGACATATAGACTATATAAATTGCATCAGGCACCATATTCGGGATTGGGCGCACGAAAAAACAAAACAGACGAATAACAGATGGCTATGACTAAGAAGTAAGTCCCCATTCCTATAACGTTATCAACCCATAACTGTCTCACCAGCACACATTTTGGCATCAGTAATCTCATTGTGGCAAGTGAAATATAACAACTTGAATAGCTGCAAGAGCTTGAAGCAAAGACCCAGACACCAGAACATTGACAATCATCTCGAAAATGAACTCATAACTTATTAGCATAAATAACAACTCACAAGTTCTTCATTTGAATTACTAATGAGTACAAGCTCCGATAGTCATAAATTGGGCAATGTGTCCAACATTAATTTTTGAGGGGTAGGGGGATTTTGTTCATTTTAACATATGGTCTAAAACTAGCTCTGGGATTCACAAATATCCTTTTACTTCAACTTTTTGAATGTCAAACACTTCTTTGATGAGTATTTTGTACATTTTGACCATTTTTTTCTCATTGAGTATTTATCTGAAGAGTCAAATGGAAATTAAATGAAATCCAAGATGGCGGATCCAAGATGGCGGATCCAAGATGGCGGACAATATTTTCAAAAGTCGTCATTATGACGCAAGTTTGTTACAATTTATGTGTTAATGTCACAAGTTGTTATATTTACATTATCTTGATGTTAATTAGTTGGCTTTTAGAGTATTATCTACCAAGTTTTTGGAAGTTAATTAAAATTACTTAAAAATTGATAAAACATTGAGAATGACGTCATTGTGACGTCACATTTTGCTCCCACGTGACAAAATTGGGTGTGGTGATTTGTCTAAGTATGATTTATTTGTGCCTCTTGCAACTGCATGCATCGAGTCAAATCTTGTTGAGATAAAGTAAGGAGCAAAGAAAAAGCAAGGCAATGGTCAAGGGATGACATCGAAGCTAAGGTGACACCAGATAGATAGATGGTTTATTTAAAACCTACATTGCAGCCTAGGGCTGAATTAAGCAATTTTTACAATATATTAAAAAAATATATTAAAAAAAGTTTAATGATGAAGATTGACATGCAGTTTTACGGGAAGGGACCACATACAGTTTCATTTGAACAATAACTAGGTTGTTATGTTTAGCCTGCGTAGGGATTGCAGTACCATGAATCTTTACATACAACACTGATGATGATTCGATTGTACACAACAGCCTGTATTATTGATAGGGACAACCTAGATACTGGTAATGATGAAGATTGACATGCAGTTTTACGGGAAGGGACCACATATAGTTTCATTTGAACAATAACTGAAGTTGTTATGTTTATCCTACGAGCAAGCATTTCTGTGGGTTTCCAGAGTAAGGAAAAGCCATATAAGTGAAAGAAATGGGAGTGAGCTAAAATTGGCGTTCGCTATCAATCCATGGCTTTTCTTCGGCTGGAAACCCAGAGAAACGCTTACTACCCAGGCTGGTTAATGTTGGACCTTGATGTTGAGGTAACTTGAGGTAATATAACATCAAGGAAAAGCTTGGTTTGAGTGAGATTTTCTTCAGAAGGCTTGAATTGTTTTTATTCGAGTTTGCAATAAGCTCATTCCTTTCTAATAAGCCCCCCATCTACGAGTCCCAGAAGTCCCAGAATTAAAATACTTGCGATTGCTTCGCTTTGTCATTGGTCGAGGTCATGATCTATGATCCATTAGCCAGTCAGAACCCTCAGAGAATACAATACAACTACACGTTATCCATTAATGGATTACGTCGCTCATTAATCGGTTTCTCGTTGAATTACTTTCACATTTGATTGGATAATGAATTTACTTGTGAATTGCCTTCACGACAGTGGTCTGTTCTATATATTAGTCTATATTCAGACACTAGCATTAATGTCAATGTTTTGCTCCATAGATAGTAAATGAGAGGTCAGTCCAGTCTGAGAAAACGCCAAGAGAACGTCTGTGCGAGGATCTCTCGCGTGAACACGCAGGAGTGTCAGTGTCAAGTGCACATTTGTCCCTGTCCTTATCAAAGGCGCGGAAAAAGTGCGTTGTTCGTTGTGTGAGGTTAATATAGCTCTAGGCTTACCAAAGCAAAGGCTACAACCCGTGCGTAAGCATTTTCTTGAAACGGCTGCGCACAAGGCTAATTTGATTTCGGCATCTGATCGTCAAAGTATTAGCTCCGCTAGCGTAGCAAACTTTGAAATTTTGGAAGCTGACAAGCTGACAAAAGTGCAGAATATGGCACCAGGAGTCTTTGAGATATGCGATGGATATTTAGTATGTCGTTACTGGTCGGGGAGAGCCGGCGGGTGCTATTGAATCCAAACATGGAAAATTCGAGAATAAAGTTAGTTCACATATAAACTCTAAGCAACATCAAACGGCCACGAAAAGCGGACAGAAGCAATCGAGAATAGAAACCATGTTTCTTAGAGGCCCATCCTCAACCGTCCAACCAAAGTGACCTCCGCAGGAGTTATACTTGGGATTTTATTTGAGCGAGGTTACTATTTCCGAATCAAAGATAAATCCTAAAATCATAATTCAAGACCCACACGTTTCAACTGATGCTGGACAAGTTTTGTGGTATCCTGAGCCACATTTTACTGACGGTACTGTCAAAGGCACGTTTAGACATAAAGACTGTGAACGGGTAAGAGTCAAAGGAACGTTTGTGCAGTAAATGTAAGAGCTTACCAAATATAGACTCTTTTAGATTACGAACTCATACCTCGCAATGATTTAATTGAAAGATATCAAACAACCAAGCAAGAATTGCAGGCCTGTAAGGATAGGTTATTTCTTTTAGGGAGCTATCTTGCGAGAACAAAGCGGAGCGTTTTAAGCTTCAAAGACAAATTCCGGGAGGTATGCAAGAGAGGCAATGTAAAAGCAATCGGCTATTCAATTGAAAGGGCCTATGCTGATGGAAAGTTGAAAGATCGATCATCCCTTGTGAGTCTCCTAGAGACTATTGCCCAGAATCTGAACAGAACGAAACACGGAAAACGCTATAACGCTACAACCCAGGATTTTTTCGGAGTCTTGTTAACGCCACGGATTTGCGATTTTGTCACTGCTAATATTAACGGTCTCATCTCCACACGACGATGCAATGGAGGAAATCCATGCTTTCTCCTTATGTTCTTGGTGGCCACGAAGAAAACATCAGATCTGTAGCCATGATTTACAAAGACGCCAAAGAACGTAAGTCAATAACAAGTCAGGTTCCGTTTTTATTAGCAGAGGACGAAACTGCAATTGTTCCACGTCCCGACTACAAAGCTGAAACGGATGAAATTTGGGGATTCTGTGGTGTGAAGAGCAATCACCATATTTGCGAGGACAGTTTTGTAGTTGAAGTTGGGGATGATCAAGATGCATTCGATCGACTACGAAACGCGTTCCAAACAACCAGGTGGCGACACACGCTCGCGTGATTATGGTGAGTCCGCTTCATGCAGATCTACCACGAACTGTCATCTTCCTCCAAGCAACCTGCAATAGATTTACCCATAACGAGGTACTCCATCAGTGGCTTAGTGGCTTGTGCTGGGAAGACTTTGTGAGCAGATTCTAGAGCCTTTTGTTGGTCCAGGAATCGGACACGCCTCGGACGGAGACACGCGTCGAAGGAAGCTAATGCTGAATCACGCGATTACTGCGACTCAAGAGAACCGTTATCGCCCCGTCCCCTTGGAGAATGGCTTTATCATGACTGCCAGGGTGGAATTAACAGCTGCTGGGAAAACCGTTTTAAGAGATCTGTACGACCAAGACTGCATCCACAACGACAAAAAGCTGATCAACCCGTTTGATCACCCAACCAGGATCTTGCAGCTTGGTCGCTTTACAGCACACATGAATCACCTAAGGCTTGTTAGAGCGCGTTTTCCACAGAATGTCCACGGCCTTCGTCTCGATGATGTTAACAGGAAAGACCGACAGAAATGGGAAGTCGTTCAACGTCTGAAGTTTAAGAGAGTGCTGAAGTGTTTTGCTAGATATAACGACAGGTGTAGATGGCTCCCCGGCAGATCGTTCTGTGTATGGGACGTGGGCATTCTTGAGTGTCGCCTGGCATTATACAGAGATATTTTTCAGTATCCACGCCTCCCTTCGAACAAGGGTGAAATACGCTTCATTCCAGTTTCCAGAGGGAGAGCGGAAGAAAACGTGTGACCTACGTGACTACCCTAGCAAAGAAGAAACGGTCAAGGCATGGGATGAAGGCGTTCAAATGGCACAAAGTCTTGCATGGGAGCTGGGTATTGATCCAGGTGACGATGGGTGCGATCACAGCGACGACGAAGACAAGAAATGTTTTTTCAAACCGACAACCTTTTTCGATCTTCATAATGTGGTCAGCCAGGATCGAGGCCCAGAAGAGGAAGCACTTCAAGACTGTGACGACCTGGACGAGTCTGAGGAAGGAGCTACTGAGCAAGACGGTGGTGGGGATACGCAACACATATTCAACTCTATTCTAGATATCTGCGATCAAGAGTCGACATCAGATGAAGAACCCGAAAGCAGGGGCGATACCGCAAAGCACAATCCAAAGATGTCGGTACCTGGTGTTGGTCTGCGCTACAAGTCCACCGTAGCAGCTGAGCTCCGTAATAACCCAAATGTATCTAGCGACAGGTTAAAGAGGGTTCGAGAAGCCAGTAGCAACACAGTTGACAGGCCACTAGATACAGACGTTTGCGACAGCCTTGCCCTGTTTGATGATTGTGCATTGTACGATGAAAAAGAACGTGATTCGTTTGTAATCGGACATGTCCAACGCATGAGGAAAAAAGGACAGAGAGGATATGTTGAATACATCAAGCCTGTGAATCTACAAGAGAAACCAGCTGGTGTAGAAATTCTGGTGAACAAATATATAAGTAAGGGTGGTCCAAATGAATTCTCAGTTGAAGAACATACATCATCTTACCCTCTTGAATCCGTGATATGCGTCGTCATCTTTCTGTAATCGATGGAAGTTGAACTGCTTTTAAAATGTCTGACGCTGACTCTGCTGTTGTAAGGGAGTTTTTAACAGATGTGTGTCCGACTCAAGCCACACCTGCACGCCGTCGAGCGGGAATAACGAGAACCACAACAATGCGGGCTCAACCATCAACGGAAGAGCATATGGATTTGCAAGCAATCGATGACGATGGGCGAAGGGTCGACGTTGTAGAAACCAGTAGAGGCAGACAGAGTAGGAGAGTTTCTTACTTGATGTATTAATCGCAACTTCGGGCATAGAATACTGTGTCTTTCTAAACAATAGTGTGATAACATTTGCTTTTTCTGTCTTCCAACCAAATCACAATTCAAGCGTTTTTTACTGCTTGGTTATCGCAACATGAGGATTTATTGCAGCTAATGTTGCGCAAGTAGAGTTTGTTTTCAAAAGTTCGAAATATAAAATGTGCTGCATTTCATGTCGTTAAAAACAGCTCTCCCTAGAAAGGAATTGTTAAAGTACTGATATAGAAGTGTTTTTAACGACAGGTCCGTTAAAAAGTACTAGTGAAATGTCTATCGACAAGCAAATGCAGCAAATGGCGAACTTTTAAAAAGTAATCTTACGCACCGACAAAGCAGCTAGTGTCTATAGTGCAATGTATTAAGACTCGCGTAAAGTGCGAAGTGTATCTCGCCGTTGCACATACATATTTGTAATATTGTATATATTGTTTGAAGATTGTGTTGTTACTTCTCTGGTTTCTGTTTGGTGATACATAGGTCCAAAATATTTGAAAGAATGATAGTGTATTTGAAACTCGAGAGGATACAATTGATGTATATCAAATAAACGGCCAGAATAAAATTTAATCTGTCAAATTGTTGGTATTTTTTAGGGTATTTTCAGACTGAGGGGTATTTTTAGGGTGGAAATTTTTTTCCGACCAGGTATTTTTTAGGGTCAAAATTCGAGTTTCCCGACGGTCTCCCCTAGCATTTTAACCTAGAGTCCCCCCCCCCCCCCCGGGCGTTCGATACACACTTTAACTGCCTGTTGCCGTGTGGAACAGAGGTAAGATCACTATTTGTTATAATGTTCACGGTTACATCTCTGTATGATTTAAGCAAGCTCGAAACGATTTACTTAGAAGTTAAATAGACATTTCTTTATGCCCATCATGGATAGACAAGTAGCTGATTTCAAGCCTGATTCAGACCTGGAAATTATATGTTAATGACTTCAACTTAGCCGCAAGAAATCCACAGAATATATCACTGTAGTTATCCTTAAGAGCGCTCGTCCACAAATATCAACCAAGTGGCGAGATAGAAACATTTTCGAAACTCGCTAAATTTTGCTCATTTGTTCCTCTACTGGATCTATAATAGCTGTGAAAATTTTAGGTCGATCCGATAATATTTTACATGAGCGAGCTTGTTATCAGATTATCTGGCTAATTGCCCCGTTCGAGACCATTTCTAGCCTACCTCAAAATTGGTTAAAACTCGTAAGTTTCAGCAAACGAATCCAAACATAGAGTTTTTTAACTAAAGATGAGACATTTCTTGGTACTAGGAGTGAATTTTTAAACTCGTAGATAAAAAAATAAATATTTTACCGATTTTTCAATTATTTCAAGTTCTCGTACTCTGTTTTGAAGGTGAAATTGGATGGCTAATATTTCCATTTCGTCGGCGAATTCAGCCGGTTCTCAATTCTGTAGGCGAAAATGGTCCTTATTTATTACATTTCTCAAGTGAAAATTGAGGGCCAGGCAGAATTAAAGTTTTTGCGAAAGCTATTGCGAGCGCCGCTTCAGGCCAATTTGTGACACTTACAAACACCTTCGATCACGTACCCGTCGAGTTTAAAAATACACAAGAGGCCATTGCCTGCACCAGAAACACTACCAAATGAATAGAAAAAACATTTATTGTAGCTGTGCATCACTTACAATTAAGTGTTCTCCGTTGGGCCTTCGTAGAATGAGTTTCCAGCTCGAAATTATCTCATCCAGCTACCTACTTTCAACGTAAACAACACCAAACCCGGCACAACATGCAGACATTTCCCCCAGTATTTGCAATTTCTCCATCGCCTTATGTTCACATAGTGTTTCAAAGACAAATTGCCCTGTATTCATCTTTTGACGAGAAGTCTAGAGCTAAATCTAGGCCCATGGGAAGGAATATTCTGCTCGTAGCGAAATATAAACTTTACAAGACGAAGAGCTCTCAAGACTGAAGACACGTGACCAGTACCACAGGAAGTCCAATTTGGTGGCATGCATCAGCACATCCGCTGCGGATTTCTCGCGAATTCGGACCTGGCAAATTTTAGTAATCTGAGTTCTAAAAAGGCGTAAGACACTTGCCTACATTAGTTTATAGAAATAAACAAATTTGAGAAAGCGAGAGAGAAAAAAGAGTTCCCTTGTGTACGAACGACAGACCAAAAGACTTTCTGTGTTGTTCGACGTCAAAACACCGATTCACTTCTTATAACAACATTTAATTTCATTTAACTTCCCTCTCGCATTTTTCTTTTCAAATTTCTTTATACACTACCCCTAGATACTACACAATAATATTGTAACTTTTTTGACATTTCATTATGAGTCAAAAAAGATTATAAGATATAACAAAAAACTGAAAGTCGTAATAGAAGGACCTGAAAATCAAGCTTTTTCCTAGCGGGGAGGCTAGCTTTTTCCAAACACTAGCTATCTAGGCTATCGCAAATTAGTATCACCCTTCTAGTGGACTACTGGACCAATGCTGCGTTCTTACTGGCTACGCTACTAGGGGACTATTATCAAAATACCTCTATTAGCGAAAGCGCTGATTTTGAACCAAATAAAAAACAATGGCGGCCGCTTCTCGTTTTATCGAGGTTTCTGATGATTTTTAGACAACTTTTTCACTTTTTTGTAACTAGTTGGGTGATACTAAAACAATTAGACCTCTCGCCCTCAAGGGCCTCGGGCTCGAGGTCTAATTGTTAACTAGGCTCTGCAACTGCACAACTGTCTACGACCGACGTCCTTCAACTTGCTGATAAATGGATCTTTTCTCTTCACAGTAGCAATGTCAGAGGTGTCCAAATAAAGCGTGTCACTGCGCAAATCAATGCACTACGCATGGCCGTTTCTCCGTTTCTACTGCAAAGAGAAGAGTATGTTTCCTGCACACTCTTTTTTGTATGGGGTTCCTGTGGACTCTGAACGTAGACTACGAAAGCTTTCAAAAAGCTCCAATATAAACAGCCCTCAAAACATCGCGCGTGACACAGGAAACCCACCGCGTGCAGAATCGCCCGCGCGCGTCTAAATCAACAAGCGAATCAAACAACATAACTTGGTTAATCGAAGATAGCCTGTAGGCAGGCTAGGAAAAACCTTGATTTCAGGTCCTTCTATTACGACATTCAGGAAACGCTGTGGATTTATTTTTGATTTGTTATAAGAAGTGAATCGGCGTTTCCCTCTGACTCAAAGGGTCTTTTGGTCTGTCGTTCGTACACAAGGGAACTCTTTTTCGCTTTCTCAAATTTGTTTATTTCTATAAACTAATGTAGGCAAGTGTCTTACGCCTTTTTAGAACTCAGATTACTAAATTTTGCCAGGCCCGAATTCGCGAGAACAATCCGCGGCGGATGTGCTGATGCATGCCACCAAATTGGGCTTCCTGTGGTACTGGTGACGTGTCTTCAGTCTTGACAGCTCTTCGTCTTGTAAAGTTTATATTTCGCTACGAGCAGAATATTCCTTCCCATGGGCCTAGATTTAGCTCTAGATTTCTCGTCAAAAGATTAATACAGGGCAATTTGGCTTTGAAACACTATGTGAACATAAGGCGATGGAGAAATTGCAAATACTGGGGGAAATGTCTGCATGTTGTGCCGGGTTTGGTGTTGTTTACGTTGAAAGTAGGTCGCTGGATGAGATAATTTCGAGCTGGAAACTCATTCTACGAAGGCCCAACGGAGAACACTTAATTGTAAGTCATGCAGGCAATGGCTTCTTGTGTATTTTTAAACTCGACGGGTACGTGATCGAAGGTGTTTCTAAGTGTCACAAATTGGCCTGAAGCGGCGCTCGCAATAGCTTTCGCAAAACTTTAACTCTGCCTGGCCCTCAATTTTCACTTGAGAAATGTAATCAATAAGGACCATTTTCGCCTACAGAATTGAGAAACCGGCTGAATTCGCCGCCGCCGTCGAAATGGAAATATTAGCCATCCAATTTCACCTTCAAAACACAGTACGAAAACTTGAAATAATTGAAAAATCGGTAAAATATTTAATTTTTCCTCTACGAGTTTAAAAATTCACTCCTAGTACCAAGAAATGTCTCATCTTTAGTTAGAAACCTCTTATGCTTGGATTCGTTTGCTGAAACTTACGATTTTTAACCAATTTTGAGGTAGGCTAAAAATGGTCTCGAACGGGGCAATTTGCCGGATAATCAGATAACAAGTTCGCTCATGTAAATATTTATCGGATCGACCTAAAATTTTCACAGCGATTATAGATCCAGTAGAGGAACAAATGAGCAAAAGTTGGCGAATTTCGAAAATGTTTC
Organism: Scolanthus callimorphus; assembly: GCA_033964015.1. Classification (NCBI taxonomy): domain Eukaryota; kingdom Metazoa; phylum Cnidaria; class Anthozoa; order Actiniaria; family Edwardsiidae; genus Scolanthus; species Scolanthus callimorphus. Next base: position 16,836,772 of record CM066916.1, on the reverse strand, counting down.
TATTTCGCCACTTGGTTGATATTTGTGGACGAGCGCTCTTAATTATTTAGCTAATTTCTATTTCGTATCTTGATTTATCCGCAGCTTTACGTGCGTGATTAACCAGAATAAAACCATTGTAATAATAGCCAAATCGGCTATCTGTCGTCTCGTCGTTTTATTCCCCTACGAAACCGGGCCCAGTATTATAACTCGTCCTTTATCGAAAGTGCAGCAGATGCAGTTACATAGTAGTCAAATCATACATTATTATAACTTTGGCGAGCATTCTTAACCAACCATTCTCTTCTTATATTTCTGCATGAAATCCAACTGCTTTGAATTATATACTCAAAGCACTCGTGCAGATATGATCAAAGAGCACCATGATGGATCCGTTATCAATGACCATTTAATATTGATGTTTAAGATACTGCGCTGACAGTCTTCGACACGCTCACTAACAGAGATGGGTACCGAAAATTGTATACATCGTTGCCATTAACCTCTTGAAGATCTTTACCGTCTGATCAATGACATCACCATGATTGATCAACCTGCACTTGCTTCCAGTTCATTGCAGAATATAATTTAAGATAGCCATGCTAGTACACAAGCTGTCAGAATTAATCACCATAAGAGAAAGGTCGCGGTATCATTTAAGGGTCAAATCAGGGCTCTCAATATCTTATCGTCCAAGGGTGACGGGTTATTTCCGGTTACAGTGACTGAAATGTATTACCTTGAAAATGTATGCAAAGGACCTCCGTCACCGTAAGATCGAGTTCAAGCGATATGCATAATAATAGAAAGAACCAAAAAAAAAGTGGAAATCACATGGTAAGTTACGCGAAAAATTAGTCAATGTTGCTCTTTGGAAACTCCCAAAACCGCACCTATAACGCAAAGGGTGGCTATGGATAGGATACGATTGCAGGCCGCTTTCAACATTAGTTTGAATTGAAGAGATTTCTTTGATTATAACTATTTTCTTTTGTGCCTTTCTAATTTTGCTTCATTTTTGTTTCTATTATTGGCGACGTGTATAAACGAAGATAATGCTAGGAGATACATTAGCTCAGTCTATGGCATCCCCAAAATGTACCTAGTCCAACCTGAGTTAAAGCGCGAAATACCCTGCGTGCTCCCCGGGTTCCAACCGCGGCACTGGCAACCATGCCGTCATAAGCACAGACACTGAGGGTGGTCAGTGCCAGAGGGTTTATAACTTCTCCAGTGATTCTTAACGTCCCTCGTGCATAATGTGATATAGGAGAAACGTGAAACACAGTATAGCAAAACTCAACTCACAAATGAACCAGTTTCGACTGAGACCCGAACAACATACACTCTGATTAGTCCAGTACATCTATCGAAAAAATTGGGTGAACCTAGAACTAATTGCAACAGAAGGTCTCTCAACGGTTTTCGACACAGAATTATATGCTGAATAACATATCAAAAGTCCTATTTAGTCCTAGTGGTGGAAAGTGGTGAAATCTTGAATGGCCGCCATCTTGTGTCACAGGGTAAAGCCCGCGTGGTAACAAAAGTAGAAAATAAACATTAGAACACTTTAATATTGATCTTTTTCAGGTCTAAATATATTAGTATGAATATTTAAAACCTGTTTAACAACCTAACATTGTATTTCTTGGCATTTTGAGCAAAAAATGGAGTTCGACAGAAAGCGTATGCAATCTAAGCCGATGAACTCACATCGCTTAATCAAGAAGTCAACAGAATTTTTCATTTATTTATGGGAACAGGTGAAATTCGGGATTTCTTTACTTTATTTGCGTTATTTAGAGTAGTTTTCCTACAATTCGACTCTTTATCAAGTTACTGTGACTTCACCTGGGTCGTAGATTTACACTTGAATGAATCAGCAATCAGATTTAGGCAGTCTCATGGAAAGGCGCGTCTTTAGGAAAAGTGGGATCACCCTAAGATCTGATTACGAGCCGCCAGCTCCTATTTCTGATAGCACTGAACTACATATTTTTCCAGCTTTATGTGTTTGAGTATATTTTTATCTCATATTTGGTATATCTCATATTTTGCACATTTCGAGTCTTTCGAAAACTAATTCTAGTTAGGTAGATTACACGCATCAGTTTAAAATTCCGCGCACGATCTATAAAATATTTTCTCGAAATATGCTATTTGTTTATCATAGAAGAAGATTAATATTTTAGTAAAAAAAGTGAAATATTTTTCAAAGAGAAACCACCTAATAACAACAAAATATTATACTTAGGTACGTATTTCCGTTCATTTGAACTGCATTCCAAACTAATTGAAGATAACTTTCTTTGGTTGCCCGTAGAATAGTGAATGCGCCTGGTATTCACTATTCTACGTAGAAAATGAAACTCTCTTACTTTCTCTTACCTTATTGAACATTCAATGGGGACGAACATTGTGCCTTCAGCCAGGGAAATACGAGGCACAAAATCCCTCAACTTGTCGCGCTACGTTTGTCATCACAAGTTGTGTGTTTGATGAAAAACGAGCAACAATGCCAGAATTTGTGGCTCAAAGTAGACCCGCACTCTATTTCGCGCAATAAGCTTACAATTTGAACAAATGTTTTGATTGCAGGACAACTTGTGATGCGAGATGAAAAACACGCAACATCGATCATCGACGTGCAACGCAATAATTTTGCGCGACAAGTTGAGGGATTTCGTGCCTCGTATTTATCCCGGCTTTAAGCTTGATGCACACTTGCGACATAACGACATAAGAAAGACATCACGCGAATAAAATTTAGTGGTTTCAAAAAAATAGTGTGCACTGTGCATTACGTAAATAAATATACTGCTACTACTACCATAATGCAAAATCTATCCATTTGCTTCACCAACTGATCAGAATATAACATCACTTCTTTACAGATAGGGATGTTGATGGTTCTGGAAATGCCTCACCACGTAGTCTGCGTAGTAAAGCACATATACACCCGAGCCGTGCCATTAAATTTGGTACCCGTACCACTTTTTATCCGAGCCGTGCTAAAAAATACCCTCCGTGTAAATGAGCCATAAGTGCAACTTTACCAGACAGGGCGGGAATCAATAGATGCAGCAAGGAATGAAATAGTACCGTTTAAACATGCCCGGCACAATATGTTCACAAGGAACATTTAGAGCTGGTTCTAAGTGGAACCCAAGTGCAAGGACTTCAAACTCATACATTTCCCTTTTGTGGTTTACACTAGAAGGCAAGTGCAGGTCGCAAGTATATGACCAACAAGTCGTCGCGTTCCCTTGAACATGGGCTTGCGTCTAGTGTGAATCAGGTGAACACAAGCGCAAGCAACTAATGAGTGCTGATTTTAGGCCTGCGCTTACGTCGCTATGATTCACGCTTGCCTTGCGCTTGCGTCCAGCACTTGCGTCCTGTGCTTGCGTCATGTGCTTGCGTTCCAGTGAGTACCGTTTTTCACACTGTTAAAACGTACTGGTCATTTTGACCAAAAAATTGGTCATCTCTGACTCAATTTCACATCATTTAAGTCAGAGATGACCAATTACGTTGGTCAAAATGGCCAGTACGTTTTTACAGTATACTGCCGACCGCAAAACACAAGGGTGGTCTTAGGTATTGTGAGGGGGGATTCATGGGTGGCGGTAGTGAGGGCGAGGTTGCTGTACGTGCACGACTTGCCAGCCGCGGTGTATAGAGCAGATTTCGTATGACTGTGAAAAGTACTTTGACACGGCGCGGCACTGTCGTGGTGGCGGTACGGAACCTGGCCTGCTGTAAATACCAAACGAAACCGCGTAGTCGCGATACGGACACGGTCGCGGTACAACTCTTTCGCGGTACTTTTCACAGTCATACGAATCTGCTCTATCATCAGTCGTGTAGTGTAAACTACACACGCACCCCGGGGATGGTACTACACTGATTTCTCGGTAGGGGTGTGCCGCCAAGGTCTCAAAAACTTGACCCTATCAGAAACCAAAAATTCTCGTTAGTTTTATACCCTACCGTAGACCTACGGTCAAAATTGTATACCCTACCGCAGACCTGAAGGGTGGTCTTGGTCGCAATCAAAACGGCATTTTGATAATCATGAAAAGGTTTCAAAATAAACCACTTTTCCACTAATTGCGGCACAACTTTGAAATTTGTTTGCACCTGGGTAGCCAAAAGATGAGCAGCAGATGATGAAAGACGATCTTACGAATTCAGAAAATGCCAGTTTATTACTCTTATGATTATCAAAAGGCGAGAATTGCATCTGTCACTTTCAAATTCTTGTTTAGGACGAGCAATATCAACGAAAATAAAACTCCTATTTTACATGCGTATTTCCTTTACGATCTTGACCAGCTAATACGCGTATCTCACCCATTAAATCTTCCTAAGCAAACGACTAGTCTCAAGAAGAAAATACTCAAAAAGGGTCACATATATTAGAAGAATGTTAAAGAAGACACAAAATATCTATTACTTTGAGATCCGATAAAATAATTGCTCGGTTTCCAGCGAAATAGCTCAACTTCCGGTTACAGCCTCGTTTCCATGCTAAAGGTAAAGAGTCATATTCTAAACTGTTAAATTTGGAGGGGTTCCACCGCACGCATGCAGTAGGACTTATAGTATGTTGTTTATGATGGTAATTACTATTGAATTGTGAAGAGAGAGCTTCTGTTGCAATTAGTTCTAGGTCTATCCGTAAATGTACTGGACTAGATTGTTTCAAATACACTCTATTGTTCTCATCGTCTATAAAACCAGAGCTGCAGAGGCTCCGGACCACTTCATTTGAGGGGAAATATATAATGAGCTATGTAATGACGTCACATGAAGACACCCCTCCCCATCCTTTTTCAAGCAAGGGGGTACCCCCCTCCCCTATTTCAAACAAGGGGTAACCCCCTCTCCTTTTTTGAACAAGGGGGCACCCCTCCCCCTCCTTTTTTCAAGTAAGGGAGGTACCCTCCCCCTCCCCCTTCTTTTTTTTAATCAAGGGGATACCCTCCCCACTCCCCTTCCTAAGACTACTGGGTATCAGGTTACCTATAATTTGGCAGGCGCTACGCCACTGGGGGTATCAGGTTATATCCGGATTAGTAATGACGTCATAGGCTATTTTAGTGACAAAAAGCACATACGACTAGTTGAATAGATATATATCGTTCTTTATTATCCATTACATTGTCCCTATTACATAAGATTCTATTACATAACATACTACCACTAGCGGTAATTAAATAAACGCTTTATTCCGATCTATACATTGCTTACAGTCTGGTAGTGTTTTCCTATTAACTACTAATTTTATCTTATTTTATATGGAGAAGAACGGTGAGAACGCAACCGATAGCGTCTCAACGTGGATTTTAGATACGGTCCGTCTTTATTGGCATCGTCATCCAAATAATTCTTTAAGATTTTTTCTTGTTGTAATACGATCCCGCCATGCAATCATAACACCGCAGAAAAGACCCCTTCCAAGCTTTTCCCATGGGTGATTGCTTTTGACAAACTGGACATTGGTATTGTTTGCCTTTTTCATAACACCCGTACATTTTATCTTGCCACAAGCACATTCCACACCCAGCAATATCGATACGATAAGAATTGTTCCCTTCACATCGACTTTCTTTTCAATGTCACTCGAGACTCCACCTCCCTCTTGACTCTTTTCGTCGTCACTGGATTGCTCAGCTTCCTCATCACTGGATCGCTCTTCTTCGTCATCGTCGCTAGATTGGTCAGTTTGTTCAACACTTTCATTATTACCGTCCGTTTCATCATCGCTAGATTGGTCGCTTTGTCTCTCTCTGCTTTCATAAGTAACTACATCGTTCAAAGCTGCTTTATTACGGATCAATCTCTTATCAACTCCTAATTCTGCCAGTCCCTCGAGAAAAGACTTTAAGCCTCTTGGAGGTGAAATATCTTCGTTGAAAGGTAGTAATACAAACTCTACAAGATCAGCAATAACTGTGTTTGGCATTCTGCGTTTACGACGAATCATTTCCCCGTTAGGCGACCAAAACAAAATATCTTTAGAGGTGGCTATGCTGTGGAGAAGGTCTCGGGCACCTTGATAGGGAACAGCATTTGAAATCTGACTCAACACGTCTTTGATTCGAGGTTCATCTTTAGTCTCCTCGTGCTCATCCTCGTCATCGCTAGACATATCGCTATCTGAGTCCAGTGAACGTTTCATGGTAAAAGGCAACCGCAAATGAATTAATCTTCAAACGTGACTTGTATTTATACCCTCAGAGCAGCAATGCTAAAACAGGGACGAGTAGGTCTTTGACAAACCCACCCCCTTTTTGTGACAAGATTTGCTTTTTTTCTTTGAAAGGGGTGGAACCACTAGCCAAGGCGCCTAGGTCCTCCCATGTCGTCTTACGTTTCTAAACTCATTGTCACTTAATGGAATGTAACCCTTTCCGATATTATGGGCAACCTGAGTTAGAGCATGAACTTGTTCTGGGGTGGCTGTGTCGAGAAGGTATTGACGCTGATGTGGCGGGCAACTACACAAGGCCTGGAGAAAGCCAAGAAATAGAATTCGTAAAGGAATTCCAAATGACATTGAGCAAGACTCGTACTTTGATTTGCATATACGAAACCCCATTGTCATTGACGATCAGATGATTGAAACCAGGAATGACAACAGGATTGCAAACTTATTCACAAAGGGATCCCGTCACAGAAATCTGTCAGTGATTTATATCCTACAAAACCTATTTCACCAAGGTAAAGTCAATCGAAACATATCCTTAAACAGCCACTACTTGATCCTATTCAGGAACCCAAGAGCGGCGAATGAGAGAACTACATGACAAAATGGACGACATCCTTCACAGTCAAACTAATATATAGAATTAGGCACTGCCTAAAAGCGGAACTGCAATGTTTATACCTCTTACAGAACGACTAATTCTTATACAATGCAATAATATCATAGCAAATTTCTGACAATAATTGCCCTATTTCACTATGACGTCATATCAAAACACTCTATTGTTTTTGCGCTATGAGTCATGGTCGCCAGAGGGGACAGCAGCATTTGGAAATGACCAAAACTAGACTATAATGGACTATAATTGATAAGCCAGTTGGCTAAGGCAAGTAACGTTTCTGTGCTACTTGTCCCGATGGGACTAGTGATCAAAAAAGTCAAGGTCGAGCACTCATTCAAATCAGTTTGGGTGGGGGTGCTTGTTGGACAAATAGAATTTGAAGAGCTGTGTATTGTGGACATGTATTTTAACCCCAGAGAAACATAACTTCCCATTACAGAATCCTAGAAATCTGGCAAAACCTAAACATCTGAAGATTTTTTTTCCTTAGAAAGAGTTGCTTAATAATACTGAGTTTCCTAACTACCCCTAACAGAATCCTAGTCAGAAAAGTCAGAAAAAAACCCTTAAAAATCTGTACTGTAGTATAAAAATCATAATCATAATCGTGTTTCCAAAAATCTCCTTACCCCCTCTATGTAATTTCCAAAGAAAAAAACAGTATTTGTATGGAAAAGATCAGGTAAATTGACGGCATTTCCAATCCCTTCGTAGGAGGGTATGGATAATATGGAACCAGACATTTCCAGAAAATATCCCCCCCACAAAGAAGGGTGTTGAGAGGAGACCCCCTCCCCTCATTCCTCCAAAGAAAGTAAATTGACTCCCCACCCTCACCCCTCCGGGATTTCCAATGTCCTTCCATGACCTACGGATGGAAAACGGGAGACAAAGCAGGTCATTCAAGGTGTTAGAAAAAAAATAAAGAACTGAAATGGAAGATCAATTTTATCCATACCATAGAAATCAAAACCAAAGTCAATTTATGTCAAATGGCCCCCTTGGATGCATCACAAGAATAATATTACTAAAATTAATAGAAAATATCCGAAAACATAGCAAAATTTTGTATGGGTGACCAAAACAGAACAAGAAGAACTACTTAAACTACAAAATAACTCCATCATGACAAGCCTTCGAACCCCCTCTTTGAACTAATAAGTGAAATCAAACAATCAAAATTAGGCAAAAATTAATGTACTTTTTTATATTTATTGGAGTTTTGCCAATGTAAATCAATATTATTTCTTACAGTTCCGAATAAAAATATATCTAAGTATATCTCATTGTAGGGGGATTTACTGGAACTCCAGTGAGCAATGGTTTAAATCCAGTTTTAAGCCTTGTTCTGGTAGGGAGCATTCATTATTTATGCCAGGGGGTGGGCTGGCAAGATTTTTTCATTCAGCCCAAAAAAAACTTGACCCCCCTCAAATTATCAATAAAAACCTTGAAACCCCTTTAGGCAATTTTTATAATAATGATAGCCCCCTCCCCCCTTTAGATGAGGAAGAAATGTTGCGACATCTAGATACCAAGTAGACAACAACCAGTATTTTTAAGACATTTCCTGGTGCGTGCATAAACAGTTTGTTGTAATTTTACAGGTGTGTAACCTCTTGTATCCATATATTATATTAACGTCGTTGCTGCCATAAAACGTAGACGAATCCTCACACTTGTTTTCATATTTTCTGGTGACCCTCTACTTGAACGTGCCAAATTTAACATGGTCCCCCTTAATAATTGCCAGCCCACCCCTGGCATAAATAATGAATGCTCCCTTAAAGTAAACGTAAACGAAAAACTACCAACAGAAAAATGAGCATAGCCCCCTTACCCACTATAAGGTGAGATCCTGATTCCCCATATTTTCAGACGGGGGTGCTCGTCCTATCCCTTAGGGTATAAAAATGACAGACGTGCTCTCTCTTAGGGGTGTTTAAAATCAGACCTATCCCTAAGGGGAGTCTCAGACCAATCCTTGCCCAGAAATATATTGGTACTGACACCAGAACCGATATTTACAAAGGAAACTTGGTTGGAAACCCTAAAAGACCTAAAATTTCGGCTTTTATTTGTTTTGACCTGCTATCTTTTACGGGTAAATTTGGCAGTCGCCACGCCGAATTTGCTTTCCTTTAGGGGTAAATTTGCTGTTTGCCACACCCATTTTGCTATCCCTTAGGGTCAAAATCAATTTTCCTGACGAGCACCCCCGTCTAAAATATTGGGAGTCCCCCCCCCCCCCTGGGCAAATGGAGTCTAGAGTTACAGGATGGGTTAGCTGATGCCCTGGAAAAAGTCTTGGCTACCTTCTTGCACCTTGTGTTGCAATTCATGTGTGAACCAGCCCTAGCATCAGCACCTAAAAACTGGAAAAAAAAAATGAAAGTCAAACGGGACACCTACAGCTAAGTAGCCTAGTCAGTAAAATAAATTTACAGGCTTGGAGGGTTGGATCATCAAATACCATAACTGATACCTTAAAGTACCTTTAAAGTCCTTGAAACAGCATTTAAAATTCCACAGAAACTTTAGAGTGTGGTGACAAATCTTAACCTAAGTCTGAATTCTAAGATTCCAGACCTCTAGCAAGAAAATCAGAAAATCATTCATTTCATGGAATCTCTAAGACCAGGGACGTCAACCCAGGGACTTAAAAAATCTGGAGATTGTCTTGAAATGGCTAAATTTCCTGAAATATTCCCGGGAGAAATACAGTAAATGTATGGCAGTCATCTTGAAGTTGTGCTGGGAAACGAAGCAAAAACTCTTGAGACGCCTGGCAAAACCGGGAGAGTTGACATTCCTGTAAGACCCATGCAAGAAAAAAGAAAGATGATAGTATCTTCTGCATAATAGCACATTCCAGGTAGAAGTTTAATAAGAAAATGTGCACAAGCGTTCCTCCCTGCCCCTTTGGGGTCAGATTGGTTGTTTCGTTTTACCCTGGGGTAATGTGAAAAATGTCCATCAGGGGTAATCTGCTTGCAGGGAAAAAAGTCCTGACCCAAATGATTTTTTTTTAATTGTCCGTAGGCAGGGTTTGTTTCTTTAGAATTACCTGTTTCTTTAGAATTAGCTTGTAGAAATGAGATCTACAAGCTAAATCGGCATAAAAAATGCACAGTGAATAAAGGCATCTTGGCCAACTGAAAGACAAATGTGTTTCCACTGTTTTAAAGTATTTACTGTTGTAATAACATTTTTTCTCAACAGAGATGACAGGCCGAGACATTTTCTTTATTTGAAGGCAGCTTGTTAGGAAATGTGAGCGATTTTCCTCCCACGCTCTATATATGCAAAGTTAGCTTGTAGGCATTTCGAACTGTGGAAAACCAGCAACTGAGGAAAACCAGCAAATGTCCAGGGGTTGGGGGGATTTTTTTTATTGCCAAAGCCTGTTGTGCCTGGGAACTTTGTTATGCAAGAAAATCAAGAAAATCCCTTGCATTTTCTAACAAACTGCCTAATAAAAAAATGTCTTAGCCTGATCTCTGCTGACAAAAAATGACATTACCAGAGGATTACTGTGCGACTACGTCAATCGGGCCATCCCGTAAAAAGTTTGTCATTTAGAGATCCAAACCATTTTAAGCAAATTTAATACTTGCAATACATATGACGATGAGTAATTAAGTGTTTTGAAGTTATTTCTGCACATAATTTTCACAATTATTACGAGAAAAGCGATATTTCGGTGTCTCAGAACTCAAGAAAGTCGACATCCTTTGTTCTGTACTCGCTTTCTGATTGGCTAACTTCTTACAAAATGGCCCGATTGACGTAGTCGCACAGTAAAAGAGTGGAAAATGCTTTTGTCTTTCAGCTGGCTGTGATGCTGGCCACCAACTTTAAGCTTTGTTATCATGATACAATGTTACAGTCAATCATTATTTATTTCTGTCTATGATTTCACGCCAAATGCACACCCCTTTTCAGCAAAAAAGTTTTCACCAAAACACACAGTCTCATCCACAAAGCTAAGCTTCAAATATTGAGTTAATTAAATCTAATTTCCAGTAGCCAAATTAAAGAGAGTTGCTGAATGAATCACGGGACTGAAACACGATTCCATTGTGTATTTACAATTATCTTATGCAAGTACAAGGGATATGAAGTATAGATAGAGTAGTTTAAATATGATATCCTAGCGATTCATGTGTTGCAGTTTCAATGGAGAACATGCGCCCTATAAGCAAAGAGATGAGCAAAAAGCACTCAACTTTGGAACAAACTTCCTTTAAAACTCACCTGAATATCGTGTCTTTTCTTCTTGAAGGAATCTTGATGCCAAAGCATTTCTGTCGTTAGAAACTTATTCAGCTCCAAGGATGTCCTTGAGAAGCGAGTCGTACATTGTTCTTTCCATGTACAAATGTTGAGACTGCAAAGGCTGGCTAAATTCCGTGAGAATTCCGTGTCTATGACAATTTAATTTATTCCGTGTTGAGCTGTAACAAAGCTGCAAATTATTTTCCTTGTTTTTGTATTATCTAGAATGATTCATAGCTTGATTTTATAAACCTCTCCAAATTAATTTCTTTCTGGTATGATCCCGGCTGACTTTATCGATTACTCATCCTTCCCTGATCCCAGTCCATTCTGCCAACAACCAAAGACAGGTAACCCAAAGGCTTCATGTATCTTTTCCGAACATCCCCGAAAGTTCTTTCAAAGTTTTGTGGCCAATAACAATGATACAAGCTACAAGAAACTGCAGATGGCGGACGAAATCTTGACTTGCACAAGGGCCGCCGGCAAAAAGTGAATATCGTAACCCATGGCAACACACCATGTACGCACTCAGAAATAAGCCGACGGTACACCAGCGGCTGTACAACCACTCGAATACAACTCGATGGGTTACTTTTATTCATTTTTTTTATTCATTTTTTTTTTCACACATTAGCCTATGGGGCTCCACAGGAGTTCCGCTATGAGTGAAGGTGAAAAGGTCATACGATACACGCAGCTTCAAAACGAATTGTTACGAATGAAGCACCAAGCAAGTCACAACCCTCCAGTGGTTGTAGAACCTCCAGTAACAACACCTACCTACACTACTCCCCCAAGTATCCCTTTAACATCACCCGAGCCAGACACTATACCCTATTTGGCAAAGTTGGTAGAATCTCCCAAGACATCGTTTATTCCGCCGACGCCGACCGTTCCAGAACCGACCTTGACACCGCCACCTTCAGTGGCTATAACCCCAAAGAAGCCAAAATTACAAAATATCTTAAAGAATTATTTGGATGACGATGCCAATAAAGACGGACCGTATCTAAAATCCACGTTGAGACGCTATCGCTTGCGTTCTCACCGTTCTTCTCCATATAAAATAAGAAAATTAGTAGTTAATAGGAAAACACTACCAGACTGTAAGCAATGTATAGATCGGAATAAAGCGTTTATTTAATTACCGCTAGTGGTAGTATGTTATGTAATAGAATCTTATGTAATAGGGACAATGTAATGGATAATAAAGAACGATATATATCTATTCAACTAGTCGTATGTGCTTTTTGTCACTAAAATAGCCTATGACGTCATTACTAATCCGGATATAACCTGATACCCCCAGTGGCGTAGCGCCTGCCAAATTATAGGTAACCTGATACCCAGTAGTCTTAGGAAGGGGAGTGGGGAGGGTATCCCCCTTGATTAAAAAAAGAAGGGGGAGGGGGAGGGTACCTCCCTTACTTGAAAAAAGGAGGGGGAGGGGTGCCCCCTTGTTCAAAAAAGGAGAGGGGGTTACCCCTTGTTTGAAATAGGGGAGGGGGGTACCCCCTTGCTTGAAAAAGGATGGGGAGGGGTGTCTTCATGTGACGTCATTACATAGCTCATTATATATTTCCCCTCAAATGAAGTGGTCCGGAGCCTCTGCAGCTCTGGTTTTATAGACGATGAGAACAATAGAGTGTATTTTGAACTAATCAGAGTGTATGTAGGCTAAGCCAATCAGAACTAAGACGTTTTCCGCGCGTGACAGTGACGTGACCGAAAAAAGGCTAAACATAGATCATGACGTCATCAAGCTCATTATATATTCCCCCTCACTAATTAGTATTCCCCCTAAAAAAAGGGTAGTTCGGCCCCTCCTATACTACTAGCGGGCTATGGCAAAAAGAAATAACTTTTTAATAAATATAATTTTTTTGAAGGTTTTATTAAAAATGTGGGTGTGACACTTTCAAGAGCTATCGTTGCCGAACTGCTTGACCTTGACTCCCAAGCAACACATTGTTTAAATCCTTAAATATGTTTCTCAAAAACCGTGTCCGCGTTTTTTTAAATTTTGCTTAGTTCAAAAGTTATGGAACTCTGCAGCGATAGCTCTTGAAAATGTCACACTCAAAGGTTTTTATAAAAGCTTTAAAAAAATTATGATTATTACAAAAGTTACTTCTTTTTCTAATAGCACGCTAGTCCATTTTATAAGCTTTCCGACGATATATAGGTTGACATGTTTTGATTAAACTAAGGACGAGTATGATTTTTTTTCGAGGACGTGCGCGAAGGTTCTTAGTAACCTTTAAGAGCACAATTAGCATGTGAGAATTTTTTTAGCCAACCTTCTATAGACGCTTTTTAAGTTCCACGACGTTATTCGCGAAAAATGTGTATAACTGGACTTATTAAAGGGGTCTTTGGTACTTGTGTGTAGGTTTTGTTTTTACTGTATCCATAATCATGCTTATCTGCTTAAAGGTCAAGGCATGGGGAGAGCACATGGTCTCTCTGTCTGGTTTAGGGCCAGGGTATGACCAAACCATGATAATCACACCTGCAACAAACACGACATGGAGTTCTGTGACGGTGGAGCAAGCTGGAAGTGGCAAAGAAAGTGCTAAGAATCACAAAGGAGCTCCAATGTATCCTGAACACACCTGACACCAACACTGACACTGACACCAGCACAGTTTAGTGAGTATGAGCTGAAAAAGAAGAAGGTGCCAGACCTTCTGAGGCTCTTTAGGGAAACTACTGGCATGCAGATGGGTCCCGCTCACGCAAAGCAGCTGTCATTCCAAGGCTGACTGAGCTGACAAGAAGTGATTCAGCCAAGACAAGCTTAGCCTGCTATGCAGGCATAAAACAAACGGCTCCTTTAGGAGCCACCAAATTACCATAAAGTATTTGACCAACATGCTTGTACTTTTGGAAATAATGAAGTCACTATCCACATATTGTTGCTATTTGACTGTATACAAAAAACCCAGTGGGTACTCCACATAACAAAATTGGGGAATGCTAGTCAGGAAATTTGACTTTAACCCTAAGGAATAGCAAATGGATGTGGTCAATAAAAATTAAAACCTTAGAGATAGCAATCTGAAGAATGATATATTTTCAAATTGTTAACAAGTGATTTTAGGGGGATTTTAGCTTACATAAACAGGAACTATGAAACTTCCTATCTGAGATTAGTAAAAAAAAGTATAAGTAGAAACCCACTCGCAAACTATCATGAATCCTGCAATCTGATTGGCTCCACTATCCACTATCTATTACATGATAGATAGTGAGTACCGAAAATGCTAGCGCAAAACTTTCTAAAATCTTGAAAATAAATATGTTTTAGCGACAACCTCGAAGGTAGTATGCTAGTGGGTTTCTACTAAAACAATTAGACTACTCGTTCTCGTTTTCTATGAGTCAAATAGTCAACTCGGCGCTACGCACCTTGTTAACTATATATTGACTCATAGAAAACTTGTAGTCTAATTGTTAAATAGTAAGTGCTCTGTTAATAGAGCACCACTTATGTAGGATCCCTAAGGGATAACAAACTAAAAAAATCACCCCTAAGGGATAGCAAAATTTAAAAACCCCCAAAACCCATGCACGTCGCATTGAAAATTGCATTGTTGGATTGAATAATGAAGTCAATAACGGTATCTATACTATTATAATCGGGTTGTCTGCGCAACGTTTCTAATTGGCTAAATCGTCCGCACTCACTCCGCCTGGCCCTGAAGCTGTGCCGTCAAACGAAGTTCACAATCCTGAAGAGAAGGTGGAAATCTCGACAGTGGACGTGTTTTGGTTGGAAAAGATTCGCCCAGGGCTAAGTTCTAATTCAAGCGATTTCTTAAGCGAGTGACAAAGCTGCCATCGCCGCCAATTTGAAATCTCTCACAGAAACTAAAAAAGAACTCACTTCGCACAGCCGAAAGCACCATAGTCATCCAAACCTAAATATTTCTGTCACAGATTACTTGCAGGAATGTGCAGCGATAATTCTTATTCGAAAGCTTTAAGCTGGGAAAAATTTTCATTCAGCCTGAACAAACGTACACTGCTGCCATGCTTTCCTGGGCGCGTGCTAAGGCGAAATGACATATTTACACAAAGCAAAGCCAGGAATAATATTCTCTAAGTATAAATCCTGACGCTGTATCGCAAAACGAAGGACACAAACCCGACGAGAAGGAGGAAATCTCTCCAGTGGGCGTGCTTTTGTTGGAAAAGATTCACCTTTGGCTAAGTTCTAATTCAAGCGATTTTTTCAGCGGGGAACAAAGCCGCCCATCGCGGCCATGTTGAAATCTTCCACATAAACTAAAAAAACAACTCAATTCCCTTAGCCCAAAGCACCATAGACATTCAAACCTAAATGGTTCTATTACAGATTACTTACATTTGTGTGTAGGATAACTCTAATTCGAGAAAGTTTTGAACTGAGAAAAATTTCATTCAAGTTTGAACAAACTTACCACGGCACTGCCTACATACAGAGCGCGTGCTAAAGTCATGAATGATAATCTCTAAATATTCCTATGATAAACTAAGAAATTTCTTAGAACAATTTAACTTTACCTGTTTCTTCTCTTCCCTTACTGATAAGCATACAAACAATTCCGAAGTCAAATGGTTTTTCTGTAATTAGGGCTTGCGTTTTCAATTTTAGCGGGTTCTTAGTATTAGACAAATTTTAGAGCTGGAAGTGGAGACCATGGACATGGTGCAAAACAAACAAACAAAAAGGGAGGTCATTGTTAATGTCAATCAGCAGTTTTAGAAAGGGAGGACTCATTAGTAATGTAAATCAGCAGTTTAAGGAAAAGGAGACTCAGTTTGAGTCTTCTAGCGTCACGAAGTGACGGGCTGTTTTCTTGTAATGAATTGATATTCAACTCTAGGGGGGCACGCTTCATGTATCTTTAAAACCCCCAAAAACCCATGCACGTTGCATTGAAAATTGCATTTTTGGATTGAATAATGAATTGAATAATGGTATAATGAATTGAATCATAACTAGGGGGCACGCTTCATATCTTTTGACTGTAATTTATTAAAATAAGTTTACACTCACAGGTAAAATTAAGCTTAAGCTTAGCTGAATTTATTGGTTTAACATTAGTACCTGGTCCATCTTCAAATTTGTCGACGAGCGCAGATTACCACCTCTTCTATTTAAGTCGTAGCCGAATTTTCTGTCAATACACACGTGAGTGTATCCTTTTATATTTTAAAAACATTCGACTAGACGAGTATTCGACGAGTCAGCGATAAATTGAATGCTTCAATGATTCCGCCATTTTTGATCGATATGCGCTATGCATTCTGGTTACTCGCACAGGCCCTCCTGTTCAGACTTTTTTCAGTAATAACACAGGGATCCTCCAGCAAAACATTCTTTCGCACCTTCAATATGGCAGATTCTACAACCACCGGCAGTGAGGTTTTTATGTATGCTATATTTGCTGGAAGTTATTTTTACGCTTGTTTTTTATTTTTAATATCAGAATACCCAACGACGGATCGTTGAAATAAACGATACCCAGGTCCACGCCTGGATAGAAGAACTTTCGAATTTTCTAGATGGGACGATAGAGAGGATCGAACAAGAGGTAAGACTTCGTGGCTAATGAAGATGTTTTTTTAGGGAAAGTCTTGCATTTTAAACTTTACATGTAGTAAGACATTATTTTCCACTATCGTCCGATCTAGGAAGGCCAAAAAGAGGATTACAGGAGCGATATGATAGGATAGTGCACCTCACGGTCGAGTTTGGCACGGACCAGTTCGCCGGGTTCGCCGCGATGAGACGCCACGGTGAATACTTTTACCTTCTGAAATATCTAGATTATTGGCAAAGGTTTGAGACTCGTTATCTCAGCATTTAAGCATTAAGCTTCAGTTTCCATTAAACTCCCCCGTTGTCGAGCACTTTTTCTGTTTTTTTTAAGCCTCATTATATCAGCATTTGTTTTGGGTTGGTTTGATATCTGTCGTATTTCTTTCCATTATTTAAATGGGAAATTACGTTCAAGTTCGAATATAATGAAACTAAATCTCAATTATTAATTGTTGGATCCAGACAGAGGTCTTCCCGTGTGCTTTGCCCATCACTCACTATTGGTGGTGCTAACATTCCACGAGTAAAATCAGAAAAGTCACTGGGTGTTTATATTGATGAAATTCTCAATTGGTCAAAGCATGTGGAGGAGACCTCTAAGAAACTGTCGAGTGCAATAGGAGCTATGAAAAGGGTACGACAGTTTGTCCCCCCCCCCCCCCCCCCCCACCCACCCTCAACTCTTCACACAATGTACCGGTCATTGATACAACCATATTTTGACTATTGCAGTGTAGCATGGGAAGGGCTTGGGCTGAGTTATCATCAAAATTGCTAAAGCTACAAAATCGTGCAGCTAGAATCGTAACATTTTCGAACTACGACTCTAGCTCGGAGCCTGTTAAATGAGTTGGGTTGGGACAAATTTTCTATTCGTAGGCTAATGCTGCTAGCCACGGAAATGTTCAAATCAATAATGGCCTAGCCCCCGAACATCTTTAGACCAAATTTTCCAACAATGCATTCCATTATGACACTAGAGGTTCTTTCTCTGGATTCCAGTTACCTCTCCAGAAAACTAACTATGGGACAGAAAAAAAATTCAAATATAAAGGAGCTCAAATTAGGAACAAATTTCCCAAAAGAATTCGAGCATATAGCTCTTTACCTCCCAGCGTCTTTGATAGTTTTTGATATATCCACTATTCTCTAGATTTTTTTTATCAAATTTTATTATATATTATATACAATTTATATCACTTTTTAGCGGAGCTCCTTAGCGGCCGAAGGCAGCAGAGCGGAGCACCATACCTAAGAAAAAAGCGTCAAAATGATCGCAAATAGAGTGTACGATATAAAATCCACATGGTACCCAATTCCTTGAATAACGCAAAGGAACGCAAAGAGGTCGAAATTATTTTCAACGTCAAGCAGAATTTTCCGCGCGTGTCTGTGAAGCCCGCCTCTTTCGCAGCCATCTCCTGATTTTTAAAAGTCGCCTTCGCCAGGTTCGCAGTCGCGCGGCCGTGATGTCACAAGGTGGAGCCGGGCGAAACAAACTCAAAATGAGGGGGGAGGGGAGTTGGTGGTCAGGGGGAGGAGATTGGGTGGTCAGGGGGATGCTCACGTGAAAGTGACGTCACATTACAGTGAACCCAAATACGGCAAATATTATGCTTTATCACTGATTATTCAGTTTTCCGATCGCCGCCAATGAATAAAATACTACTGCAAGCGACTGGAGAACCAACTAGAAACGTACTACGCAAATGTGTCAAGAAAGTTTCATCTTGTTCAAAAAGAAGGCGGACAAGTGAGAGTTTCTGGCGAAGTTGTAAAGTTGTAACTGGTCATTCTCCATTCTTCGGGGTTTCTTTTGACAAATCTGTGGCGTTTTAGATACACTGTAACCTTACAGCGACTTTTTCAAGGAGAAAAACTACGGCACGGAAAAGGTGAGTTTTCATTCGACCTGTTGTTTGGCTTCTTGTTGTTTGATTTGGAGAAATTATTTGGCAGCCATGCAACATTCGTGGTTCAAACTCAGGGACGTCAAGTTTCCCGGTTTTGCCGGGAAAGATTTTTCGCTCCGTCTCCTGGGAAAAAATCAAGAAGACTGACCTGGATAACACTTTGTTAATAGGGAGATGGCAGGACATTCCCAAGATCCGAGCAGGATAAACACTGAAGTTGTTTCTACACGGAGAAAAAAGCTACTCGGAAGAAAGGTAAGCTAAAGTTTGCCATGTTTGTTTATCGAGCAGAACGTGAATCCAAAAGTTCGCGGATTAGTCGGGACTCAAATTGTTTTTGACAGTTTTTAGCTTTTTCCAGTTCTATGCGACCCTAAAAATCTAGAGAATTATACTAGTACTAGTAAGTACCCGTGAAAAATTCACGAATTAAATTTTCCTTGAATGACGAAAATTATCGGATTCTCTGCCGTTGTGGAATGAACAGTTACGTTTAGAGAGATGTGCTCAAACAATTTGTAACTACGCCTGTTTACTTAAGGTATTAAAGTATTTGTTATCAGCTTATAGATAGGTGGCATACCGGTGTGAAACATTTGCACCATAGCATACGATGGGAAAGGCGTTTTAAATAAGATCTTTGAAAACAATGTTCCTTGTGAATGGAAATGAGGCAAATGCCACACAATAACCCCCTAAATATTTCCTAACCAAGGTGTTGAGGCATTGGTTTCACTGTGGTTTTGGCGCGATACGGATCGCGCGTGTGTCGGTCGAGATGGTCGTATGACGGGGGAGGGGTGGGTGGTCGGGGGGGGGAGGGGTTCACGTGGCTGTGACGTCATTACAGAAGATTTTTAAAATACAGTACCAGGTGAATCCTCGAGCAAATTTTAAAATGTTGAGTTACTTCTATCGTGACCATGAAGAAAGTAACTACTTTAAGCAACTACAGAAGACCTGCAGGACCAACTAGATTCGTACTACGCAAATTTCGGGACTAAAAGTGTCTGTACAAGTCAAAGAGTTTCTTCTTGAGCCGGCAACTACACCAGTCTGCTTGTACTATTGATTGTACTAAGCTTTAGCGTACATGTCACGCTGCAGCGAACAAGGAAAATTTATCTTCGCCTTGACCTTTTTCGAGTTTGAACCTGAGGTGTTTAGAACAGGACAGTGGCTTTTTCACAGTTTTTCGAGGACTAAATAACCTGAAGGAAGCTACGTGGCTGAAACTATGTCACGGAAAAGGTAGGTCTAAGACCAGGAGGTCACATAAACTTGTCGGTCATGCTTAACTGCTTTGCTGGACTTACTGAAATTGTATAAAACTTTGTTTTGATTCTCATCTAACGGCAGAAGCGTTGGTCGATACGGCTTGATCAGTAGGAGAAGTATAATATTTTGTGTGAGTAGAGTTTAGAGCACGTGTACGTAAATCTTAATGGCGGCCCTGCGAGCTGTCCAACTCACTTTGTAATTGTTTATACTGTATAGGAGGACATTTGCAAGTTCCATGCAGGATTAACACTGAAGCTGCTCTGGATAAAGGTAAGCCTCGCTGTTCATTGTGAATCGAGCTGATTTTTTGAATCGGCAGGAAGAATTTCCTAGTCCACAAAGAACGAGCTAGCGGAGGCCTCTTTTCTCTACACACTACATTTCGCTGGCTGAGGGTCTTTTTTCTCGTGACTCTCAGCCAGCAAATGCAGAGAAAAGAGAGAGGCCTCTGCTAGCAGGAAGCTGTTTCTTTTTGGTAAAGCGAAGATGTTGTTGGCGTTAAACTAGCCGACTTCCTCGTTTTATTGCGGGTTTTCCTCGCCTAAATGTTCGACATTCTGGACTTCCTCTCAGGAAATTAACTTAAGTCATGTTTTATTGTATGCTTCCGTTGCAAATTTATCATGAGAATCAATTTCTACACGTATTAACTGATAAACCTACCCACTGAAGCCTGAATTAGAAACCACTCGCAAAGTAATTAAGTTTATTTTAACACACCAAAAACTACCATAAATCCTTGGGTCAGGCACTAAATGGCACTTTTATATTGGAAAGTGGTGAGAGGTAATTCAAAATCTAGATTATTTGTTTGAAAAGCCCATAATTAATATTAGTATAATTACTAAAACGATTCTGCGCACTGATTGGTCGAGAGGTTCGGAATATTTTGCTATATTCACATTGAAAGAATTGGGGATTGCCCATCACTTACTTACAAGAAACTAAAACAAAAATACTCCTAAAACAATAGAACTCTTTCGCTACGAAGTCACATGACCTGAATTGGGTAAACAAAGGCTTTCAACATGGTTGCCGACATGGCGGGAAACGCTACACTTCGAAAAAAGCCTGAAAAATATAGGAAAAATCTCCTGACTAACTATCAACAAGTTCCAAGTTTGTCAGTCCTAGTCTTAGCTTCATGAGAGTCATTAATTAGTTGATCCTGACGGAAGGGTGTTGAGAAATGACCCCCCCCCTCCCCTCTGGAATTTCCGAAGAAAAATACAGTGTTTGTATGGAAAAGATCAGGTAATTGACCCCCCACCCCTCTGGAATTTCCAATCCCTTCCGTAGGGAAACACACAATTTATCATACAAAGGACTATAAATTCTACACTTATTCGCTCTAGAGAAATATCAGCTTTTCATTTATCAAGGGGAGGGGCACCAATTTATGGGTACTTATTCAAGGTTGGGTGTTGCTGTACAGTAACTCTAGAGATTTACTGTACTGTAGTGGTATGCTGCCTACATGTATACCAGGGCTGGAAATTGTACACGTATAAGTCACTTTTGCAACTAAACTTTTATCATTTGGGACTGAATTTTCTCAGTTACATTCTTGCCTAGTCGGTCTGTAAAATAAAAATAAAAATGATTGAAACCATTCTTTTTTCTTAATTTCCAGCTGTGAATACTTTATTATCTCAGGCAAGACTTGCACCTAAATTGAGAAGACCAATTTGTGGTTCCAGAAAATATTCCCTCCCCTCCCCTCCCTTCTTGAATTTCCAAATAAAAATACAGTTTGTATGGAAACGTTCAGGTAAATTGAGACTTTTTCAGGTCATGCTTAAAATCAGAAACTTCTACCGTACCATACATTTACAAAGAAAACCACACACATACAGTACATTTTAGTCTATGACATTGAAAAATAACTCAATCCATGTGCTTTTAGATTTTCTGGTATTATCCCCACACTGAGCATACTTGCATCATTGTGCTTCTGTATCATAGAATAAGTAATGTTTCCCTTGACATGAAGCTGATTGAAATGCTTCAAAATCTATTTTCAATTCACCCTTATTCAAAGAGGGTCAATCACAAAAATGTTTTCTTCTTTTTTAGCAACATGGTTCAGTGTAAGATCTTGTGCTTTACTAAACTGCTTTTCCTTCTGCTTTGTTGCCAAAATGTCTTTCTTATTATAGTCTCTCTCTCTCCCTACTGGTCTACCCTTTAAGGCAGGTCCTTCATATAAGAGTGTCCTTTACCATGTCAAGGGTTCCTGTTGTTCTTCTCCTCAGAGGCCTTTGCCTCCCACTCTATGACATTCCTTAATACACAGTGCTACCTCAGGACTGCCAAGCCAAGTGGCTGCTTAACCCTTGACTACTGAACAGGCCAAAACCGGCCATTGCTACATGCAGGAACTTGGAAGGCTCTACTATCAAAATCACAGCAAATTGATAGCAGAAACTTATAACTTAGTTGAAACATGTAACGGCGAACCAAGCTGTGGATTATTCAAGATGAATTTATGACCATATTAATTGGTCAATAATGAACTCTCTACTGCTAACCCAAGTAGGTTTTCTCTTCATAATATTTCATTTTTCCCTCATTTAAAGTAGAGCAACATTGGTAAGTGATAAAATACTAACAATTAACATCCTGAAGTCTTGCAACAACATTATTTTCAAAATCTGTTCAATTGTTTCTTCTGCGAATATTCCGCAGCTTGGCACTAAAGTAATGTATGTTTGTTACACGTTTCAACTCACTTATATGTTTCTGTTGATACTTGATCTGATAAATTGTGTAAAAGAGTGATTTTTCTACTGACGAGAGAGGCTGAGTGGACCAGAGGCTCGGATTTCTCAAAGAAACAACCACATAATTTCACAAAACAACACACAATTTTGGGCATGCAAAATCACACGCTAGACTGAGCACAAGCAGCCATTTTTTCGCATTAATTTCTAGACTAAATCAAACACAATCAACAACCCACAGGTTTAACTTAAAAGTACCTTTAATCCTTAGCTCTGACGTGAAGTTTCTCCTCTGCAAGTGTATATTCAAGGAAAATAGGGCGCTTTGAAATGTGAAGGGACTGAACAACAAGGCAACGCAAAACCCTAGTGCTCGGGATTAGCTGTGGTAAACCAATGAAATTTCACAGCGGTTCCCCTTTGTATTGACAGGTTAGACAAAAGATTTACATAAGTCTTTTTGCCCTGCGACATTTAAAAGCTAGACTACTCTCAGCTGCTTGCTTTTTATGTCTCGAACACAGATTCAACCGAATTCTGTGCTGAGCAAAAAGATTCCACTAGAAAGGAGCCAGGGTTTCTTTCACCAAAATTTTTCAACAGCTCTCAGAAGAACAGTGGAAAAAGTGAATTAAACCTGTCAGCCATACTTCTTTCTTAAGCACAGCACAAAATGTATTGTCCATAATAGACTTAATGATGTCCTATGGCCTCTTCTGAGTGGAATTTTGGTTGTATTTTGTGGTATTTTTTCAATGTGTAACCTGTGCGAGGGCTTTCCACCAACGGAAGGGTGTGTCTGTTCTGGTCTGTTTGCCCCCAAAAAAAGAAAGATTTCAGGGAAAATACTTCAGTAGTCAAGGGTTAAGGTGGATCGACCTAGTAATTTGCACCCATGCCAACCAATTTTGAATCTCTCATATAAAAGCATGTAACACAAATACTACCCATAGACTGAAATACATGTCAGTACAAAAGTTGGGGAGATCAGAGTTAGTATCATGTGACAATTGGGCCACGCCTATTTCTACTCACAGTTTCGGCTGTACTGACATTTTTTTCTAAAAATGCTCTACGGTACCTCGAGATTGACTGATTGCTTACCCGTAACCGAAGTTTGACTAAATTCTACAAGCCCAATCTGAAGATAGGATTTATAAATCAGGGCTATAATTATGTAAAATTCAGTGAAGTGAACTAACATGGCAGAGTTTGGTACTTCATGGAAAATTGGAAGTTTTTATAGTTCATTCTATTTGTGTTTGTTTGAGGAAGGCCATGCTTCTTTTTAGTAAGAATCGCATAGATTTCATCGACTTTAATGTCCAATGAAACTAGACAGTGTAAAAATGCTTCTCAAAGAACCTGCCACTGGTTGTTTGAGTTGCATCTCACATAAAAACTCCTTGATTAGACCAAAAAAAAATAGAAATCATTTCATTCATTCTTGATTTGATCAATTCATTATTAATTTTATGGATTTTACAATGACAAGGGGGCTCCAGTATGTTCCCTACTAAAATTTGCATGGTGAGGGGGCCAAGGGGACCACTGCCCCCTTTTGGGGGGAGATTTTTCCCATACATTTACTGGAATTTTTGGCCCTATTATCACTATTTGCCCACCCCTTTCCGAAACTCCTGGATCTGCTCCTTGTATGCATAGCCATGCATGGTATTTAAGACTTGGACATACAAGATCATCTGTGTTTAGGTTCACCAGAGTTATTGGTTATTCTCTTTCAATTTCAGCATCAGGGCAGCGGCCAGGGACAGGTGGTTCTTGCCTTGGACAGACCATATGGCACAAGTCAAAATAATATCAACAGTTTTACTGTACATGGACTGTGGAGAACACTCTGAAGTGAGGGGGATCTTCAGAGAATATGTATGGCAATGTGTGCGTGTGTGTGTGTGAGGGGGGGATCGTTTAGAGAAAACATGAACCATTGCTGATTAGTAGTGAAGGATACACTCCCCCTTCCCCCACCATCACCACCACGAGCTCTTCCATCCAGAATCACTTTAATGCATTTACTACCATGTGATCCATCCATGAAGTGTGACATTTTTTCAAGGTTTACTTTTCAAGTGTGCATGTGTCGTGTTTCTCCTTCACTGATGGCTGCAGTTTTGACCGTTATTTTTGCAGACAATCAGAGAGCGAAAAGTGTGACTACTTTTGACAAAATGTGCACCTTTGAAAAGTAAATCTTTCTGAAAAATCATCACACTTCATGGATGGATGAAAAATGGTAGTACATTGCTGTTATAATTTTAAGGATGTAATGCATCAACCAGGTTTGTCTAAAATTAGTCTAAACCAGCTGATGAGGCAATAGCTGAGGATTGTAAAATGACACAAAGCAATTAGCATAGCATGCGCTAGACCCTGTCTCAGTCTTGTGTTTTTGATTAGAGTATTTATCAAATATTATTGGTTCATCTGTTTGGTGAACACTAAAACAATAGATTACTTGCTTTAGATGTCCATAATGTGTGTTTCCAAAAATATCCATACCCCCCCTATTGTTTTAGTGTTCATCTGTTTGGTGAACACTAAACAATAGATTACTTGCTCTAGATGTCCATAATAATGTGTGTTTCCCAAAAATATCCATACCCCCCCCCCCCCCCCCGGAAGGGTGTTGAGAAATGACCCCTCCTCCCCTCTGGAATTTCCGAAGAAAAAGTAAATTGACCCCCCACCCCTCTGGAATTTCCAATCCCGGGGGGGGGTATGGATATTTTTTGGAAACACACAATCTGAAAGACTCCTCATTCACACTATGATCTTACAATAAATGTAAATCTAGCCCAAATGAACCTCTAGCTTGTTATAATTTATTGTTACATAAATTGTGTAATATCAGAATAACCATGCTCTTCTCTCCATGTTGGGATTTTGCACATAGGATAGGTAATTTTCTTAGGGGGAGGGAGGAGAGGACTGGGGAAAAATCAGCAATTGTTTTCAAGAATGTGTTGACCCTCCCATGCATATTTAGGGAAAACATATTACTCCCCATCTGCATGGGACTAGGAAAGGTACAACTGGTTCAAGCCCTCCGAGTAAACTATGCATCGTCAAATTTAAATTGAGTGTATATCTTAAGTAGTATTAGTAGTTCTAAGGTAGTTCATTTAAAATATTGACCAATTGAATGTATGGCCTTCCCCTTATGACCTGCCCCCCCCCCCCCCCCCCCCCAATTTTCCAAGAAGAAGAAAAACGTTCCTTTCCTTACCATTAGAATTTCCAATAAATTCAAAGGAGGATGAATAGAAAATAAAGATGGCAAGTGACTATTCTTACTTTCTCTGCTCATGCCATGATGGGTTATTTCTTGAATGACACAACCTCCCCCCCCCCCCCCCCCAAAAAAAAAAACGATGTTGCTCGCTCCTAACTGCAGTTAAGAGAAAAGCTATTATTTGTGCTTTGAGGTTATGACAACATTTTCCCCGATCTCCCGGTTTTCACTTGTCCAAGGTTGGCCGGTATGAATCCCGTATACCTGTATTCGCCTGTATACATCTCAAGATAATGTTGTCAATATATTTTTTATGGTCACATGGGCAACCCTGTTTCACTCATACTCGGAAAAACTGGGAGCTCCGCTTTTAGCCAGTGGCTAAATCTATATATAAGGTGTAAATAATTGCTTATAATTGATTATATCAAGAGAAGTCCCTCGTCTGGTGAATAGGAAGGTTTAGGAAGCGCCAGAAAGGTAAACTAAAACTTTTTAGATTCTTGCTGTTTTCAATGGAAAGTTGCTTTGCACTGCTCATCATGTTGGACTTTCTAATAGCGGAGCTCCTTTGCGGCCGAAGGCCGCTGAGCGGAGCACCATACCTAAGAAAAAAGCGTCCAAATGATCGCAAATATAGCGCATGTATGAAATCCCCACAGGGTACCCAAGCATCACAGGTTGCAAAGGGATGCGAGTGAATTTTCGACGTCGAGAGGCATTTTCCCGCCATTTCCCGTGATTTCTGTGAAGCCCTACGTCACAACTTGGCGTGACGTCACAACATGGCGCGGCAGGGGGAGGGGTGGATGGCGCGCGCTCATGACGTCGCAACATGGCGGTATGGCAGTGAGGGGGAGGGGTGGGTGGTCGGGGGGGGATGCTGCTCACGTGACAGACTACAGGAAACCCAAACATCTTGACGAATCTTTTGATAGAAAAAATATCGACTGTACCCGACTGCAGAACTGTGCTACGCAAATGATAATTTGTTTACAAAAAGCCAGGGAGTACAAGACAATGTTTGAGCTGTGTCTGAAGAAATCAGAAGAGTGTCTTCCTATCATCTAGAAGTCCAACCAAGATTTTAGTGCCGAGTAGAATTGCAATGGCTGTGCATTTACTTGCGAAGTCATTCTTCATCTTCTCTCCATTTCTTTCACAAAGCCGAGGCGTTTTAATAACTGGGCAGTGACTTTTTGAAGAGTAAAATTAACTGGGAGAAGCTCATTTCCACTACGGCAGAAGCGTGTGAAAAAGGGACGTTTTTATTTGTAGAAATAATTAGCAACACAAGTCGGGTCTTTAATGGCGGTCGAGCAATTCGTGGTTCAAAATTCCTGGATAAAGCAGTGTTTATTGGGAGATGACAGGACATTCACAGTTCCGAGGTTTCTAAACACGGGAGAAAAAACTACTCGGGATGAAGGTAGGAACTAAAAGTTAGTTTACTGTGTTAGTATAACATCAAGCATTTGACCTTTGAATCCTAGCTAGAAGGGCTAGAACAAAAACAAAGCCGGCATGACATTGAAACGCGAACTTGTTTTAGCTTCAAAATAAAATATTACATTTGAGTTAATATGCGACCCCGAAAATCTCCAGAATTCCTTAAACTTTCTAATAAGGCTAACTATTGCTTAAGCCGTGTGTGTTGAGAAAAACATTTAGGTTTCTGCACGCTCAGTGGCATTTCTCGAAAACGAGGTAGCCTGTTACATTACATATAGAATAACATATTATCATTATTCTGATTCACAGATAAATAAAAACGCTGAAAAACGTACTGTATTGTATCGAGCGGCACACAAGAAAACCTCTGCTCGCTGCTGATCCCTGTAGCAGTCAAATCTACTTTACTTTACTTGAGAAGATGGTGATGGAGCCGTGTTCTCTTTGCTGCCTTGGATCCTCGGCAACAGGACAATGACTTATGGTACTGAAGTTGTTTACTTAAGCCTAATTTCCATATAGTCTTATCTGTCGTATCTGTCTCATCAGTCGACCGTGAAACAATGAAAATTGGAATTCTCTATTTCATATCCTCTTATTTCATAGTGTACTACTCTGTTGCTGTTGTTGTTATTGTTTATTTATTTATTTATTTTCTTTATTGTTAGTTAATTATTCTCCTTTGTTTGTCTCTCCCTTAACTATAACTCCTATGAATTGTAAATGACTATTATCTGCTTGACCACTGTTACCTAACTCGATTAGCTCTGCTATTTTTAGGTAACTGTGATCCTCTAATTACTTTAATTCATAACTTTTCTTGTATTGTATCCTGTTAC
The DNA here is from genome assembly GCA_033964015.1 of Scolanthus callimorphus. Taxonomy (NCBI): domain Eukaryota; kingdom Metazoa; phylum Cnidaria; class Anthozoa; order Actiniaria; family Edwardsiidae; genus Scolanthus; species Scolanthus callimorphus. Next base: position 16,808,619 of record CM066916.1, on the reverse strand, counting down.
TTCAGAGGGCATTAAAGTATTGTTGTTGTTTCACGGTTTACTGATGAGATGTCAGATACGACAGATAAGACTTTATGGAAACTAGGCTTAGGGTTTCATGTGCACAGCCGAAGTTATTGAATTGGCACTGTCCACTATTTAGAGTGAATACATAAAACCTTATGATAATATGCTAGTTAGCTTCTTAGTAAAAAGATACCAGTAAGAACAATAGGAAAAAACAAAAATACAAATGTTTTTAGTATCAACCTTCATTAGCCTTGATGCATAATGCATGTCGAGACAGGTGGAATCAGGTGAGGCCGTAGGCCGAGCCTGATTACATCCTAGTTTGTGTGATATGTATGTGCCCTCTGATTGTTTTTTTTCTTGGTGATAACCCCGTGTATGTTTGCATTTCACTGTGCAAAACAGTTAGGGACTGGTCATACATTAGAGGGGGGAGGGGAGGACTGGTGCAAATATGGGGAGGGCCTCTAATTTTTATGCAGGTGAAAAGGGAGGGTCAAAAAATTTGGTGCAAATGATAAAGGGAAGGTCATTATTTTTTACGCAAATGTTGTTAGGGTAATACAAGGCCATAGTGATTATAGGGTCAGGGAGGCCTGTGCCCCCACAGTTTTTCCCCAGTAAGTTCCCCCAAACATGCGGTAATTTCACATGCTTGGCTCTAAACTTTCCCTAAAAGCCGACTTAAGGGACCGTTCATTTTTTATCAGGGAGGGGGGGCTGGTGGAAATGAGGGGAGACCCTGTATTTTTTTGGGTGGCCCCCCCTTTCATGTCCGTATTTTTTTAGGTGGCCCCCAAAAATCCAATGTATTTTTTCTTGTGCCCCCCCCCCCCTCTTATAAATGCTTGCCCTGTAAGATAGACTCTTGCCTAAGTGATGCAGTCTCATTCTTCTTAACGTTTTTCTTACTTCTGTCGAAGCTAAGGAACCGATTCCCCCTCAGAACTATTAAACGTTTTCGTGACACCCACCTCAGGTCCACTATTTGACCTAGTAGAAGACATTTTACATAAAGAGGGGGTCACATAATTCTTTCTTTGCGCGCGAAGCGCGCCCAACTTTTGATAACCGCATTTCATCAAGCCTCAGAAAATGGGTAGATGGTTTTTTGTGTATAGTAAACAAAGCCTGTCAGGAGCCCAGGAAATGTGCTAATTATATAGGTTAGATGAAAGCTCCTAGTGAAGGGCTCCTGAGCCTTTAGGTAATATTTTTCATGTGCTCCGCAAATGAAGAAATTATTCATGTGCTTGAAGCGCGGCCCAAATGACTAAACGTTGAACTCACGCTTACCTAAGGTGTGTTCTTTCAAACATAGAGACTGACCGGCAGGCCTATCAGTGCATATTATATGTTAAATTCTGCATATGCGCGAAGCGCGCCGAAATTTTTATTAAGTATTGAGTGAAATTAGAAACATATAAGCGAGTTGAAACATGTAACAAACATATTGCATGCTGTAAGAAATACAAACTTTTCGTTTCCTTGCTGTTATGTGCTTGTATTTTTTTGGGTGACCCCCCCTTTAGTGGCATATTTTTTTGGGTGACCCCCCCCTTTGGGGCCGTATTTTTTGGGGTGACCCCCCCTCATTTCCACCAGCCCCCCCTCCCTGATAAAAATGAACGGTCCCTAAGTTGTTTATATGTTGTCTCCCCCCCCCCAAGATTTTTTAGTGTTTGGAGGCTAATGCTACGGCCCTGTAATAGGATCTCTAGATTTACCAATAAAACTGTAAGTAACACTGAACTTGGCAAGATAATTATTATCTGGGATTTTAGCAGTTCATAATGTACAGATCTATGTTAAACATAAATACACACATAAGAGAAATTATAAAATTCTGACTCCACCAATATTTCAACTGTACAATATACTCTAATAGTATCACTCTGCCCTACTTTATCTATCCAAAAAATATTGGTCAGAATTTTAAAATTCTCTTGTGTGTATTTATTATTAATTGAGAAATAGTCTGTTGAAGTTTAGGATATTTGTGAGTATTTTATGTAAAACATACGTACAGATGAAGTAACTTTCGGCTTCTTTTTTGCCCTAAACAAAAGACATATCGAATCTTGCACTGCTATTATTACATGAAAATGGATTTTAGAAAGTAATAAAAATGTCTTTTTAGCAATATCTAGATCCAGTGAATGATGGGGGAGGCGGGTCACCATTAATTATGTCACCACATTTGGGAGGGCCAACATTTTTCCTGCATCTTGTCAGGAGGGTTTCCAAAAACATGTAGACCAAAATAGAAATGCAGCAGCCCTTCCCCCTCTAATTTATGACCAGTCCCTTAGTTGTAATTGCACAGTGCACACACAGTTTGGTTTAGACATAGCTTTTCATACCCTGATTCCAGGGTGAAGTTTTCCTTGTTTTCGAACCAAGTTTGAAGTCGTATTTGGGTTATATTTCAATGGTAGTTTGTTTATACTTGCTGCAGGTTGATCTCATAGGATGCTCTGTGGTACATAGACATAGATAGTACTGACTATGTGTGGTTCCAGAAAATATCCCCCCCCCTCCACGGAAGGGATTGGAAACACGGGAGTGGTTGGGGGTCAACTATCCTGCCTTTTTCCATACAAATACTGTATTATTCTTTTTTTTTGGGGGGAGGGGGGGTTTACTTTTCAACACCATTCCATGGGAGGGGGATGGATATTTTCTGGAAGGTCCACACAATGCCAGATTACCAAATACTCATCTCCCATGGTGGGTTTTGCACACATGCAAGGTAGTTTTTTTTAATTTCAAGGAGGTGGGGGAGAGGACTGGGGAATTTCAGCACTGTTTTCAATAAAGTGCAGGGGCGCAGCCAGGGGGGTTCCAGGGGTTCCGGAATCCCCCCCCCCTTTCCCACAGTGGAACCCCCCCTCTCGCCTCTGTTCTGGACCGACTTACTACTAAAATTGTAAATATTTAATAGACAACAAATAAAAGCTCCAATAAAATGTAGCAAATTTCTTCAAACGCTAGTTTTTCCCCGAGATCAATATTTTTGGCTGGGTTTCCTGTGGCGAGAACGCAAAAAACACATTGTGGAACCCCCTCTCTCATAAGTGCTGGCTACGCCCCTGAAGTGTTGGCCCTCCCTTGCATTTTTAGGAAAAACATCTTGCCCCCCATCTGCAGGGGTCTAGGAAAGGTGCAAACCTCCCCTCACCTTGGTATATGTTTTGTTCCAAGGCTTCTGAGAAGACTATGCATCATGAAAAAAGTGTATATATAAAATAGTAGTTTAAGTTATGAACTAGGAGGTATTAAATGGACAATTAATTAAATGGAAAGTAACATGTAAGAGAATGGTCTGCCCTCCCCTGAAAAGCTTTCATATAGGTATGGCCCTCCCCTTGTGCCTCCCTACCCCCACTCCCCACCACTCAAGAAAAAAAACGTTCCTTCCCTTACAATTGGAATTTGCAATAATTTTACACAGAAATTCAGTCAAAATACCAAAATTGACAACCAACTACAGTTTTCTGAATTTCTCTGCTTATTCATGTTGGGTATTTTCTGGGGTGTATTTTTAATAAAAATACACTGAACATGTAATAATATGGTACATGTATGGTATGTATATTCGTATATGTTGAAATATTAAAACAGCTCATGACAAAGAAAAGGTTTTCTCTTGATTACACTGTTTCACCTTGTTAGAATTATTCCATTGTGAGGGGTTAGTACCTATTTTTTTTTACCTTTCTTTCGTGCTTATTTTCATCTGTATCTCTGTATACTGCACATATTTAGAGAATTTTTTCTGAAAAGATTATTATAGTGACAAACCATGTTACACAACCGGGAGCTCCGCTTTTAGCCAGTGGCTAAATCTATATATTAAAGGCTTGTACAAACTCGGTCAATCTAAGTTTATCAGTGAAACTTGGGAAAATCGCTTGAATTAGACCTTAGCTCAAGTAAAACCTTTTCCAACAAAAACATGCACACTGGAGAGATTTCCTTCCGTTTGGGTTTGTGAACTTCGTTTTTTCGGCTCGAACATCTCCGTTTTTAGTATAGATTTCGAAAATTTCATACATTCCCTCCTTCCGGTCGGGTTTGGGAGCTTCGTTTTTTCGGCTCGAACTTCTCTGTTTTTAGTATAGATTTCGAAATAAATAGGCTGTCAAAGGACTGTTGTTTGTGAACTGAGTGTTTGTTTATTTATAAATGGCGCGCCGGGGCTTGAATGGGATATATTGTTCACTCTAAACGTTTTGGAAAAACGACTTTTGCCTGAACATTACTGTGTTATTTGTGAGAGAATCGCGTAGGTTTGGACGTATTTGTTGCTTTGGGCTGCGAGAAATTGTTTATTTTTTGGTTTCTGTGGAAGACTTAAAATGGCGCCTTTGCGAACTCGATCTTCTCGCTTACGAAAACGCTTGAATTAGATATTCCGTCCACTTTATCGTTTTCGAATAAAATGTACAACACGGTTCCCCAAGTATGCAAGAAAATGGCGTGGTTTAGAAGTTCCGTGGTGCAGCCGTTTTTCCAGGCTGCTGGGCTAACAGTTTGACCTTGACCCCCTTAAGATTATTATAGTTTTCAACAACGAAGGCTAATAAAACGCTTCTGCGTGGAAAGGGAAAACATCAGCTTATTTTCTGCAAGTTGCATTCAAAAATCAAAACTAGAGAGAAAAGCTACAAAACGCCTGTCATTTTGCAAAAAGCAAGACATCCTTTTCTGATTCACAGATATACAAACATCCACCAAAACGAATTTTTCGATCGACACGAGGGAATATCTGCTCGCTGCAAATCCCTGTTGTGGCAATCGATGGTGGTGCAGAGACTTGATCTTTTACTCTTGGATTTCCAACAGGAAATGGACTTATGGTACTGAAAAGTAGTTTACTTAGTGTTTCTTGTACACAACAAAAGAGCAGAAAAGGCTTTCAACTTTTAAAAAAAAATATTGTATTGTATCTCTACTCTGATTTAAACATGCATGGACTGTGTCATGTAAATTAGTGCATTATGTTTGCTGGCATTTTCATAGCCGTCATGCCTACACTTACAACATAACTGGTATGTATGAGTGTGATAGTATGTATGTGCCCTCTGGTAGGATGACACCTAAGTTTACATTTCCCTGTGCTGTTGCACGGTTTGGACACAGCTTTTGGTGAATAGAGATGAAACACCACAAATATATGGTACAAATTTGCATTGCCATTACAATATCTAATTATGCCATGTGGCATACTTGTGTCTAAAATGTACCCATTATGGGGTTATCTGAGGCATACCCTTAAGGAATGAAACATTGTCTTTTCTCTCTCAGTGATATATTATTGGTTTCCATTGTCTTTGACATAATTTTCAATGCTTTGGATGGAGATTAATGTAAATGCTTGCTTGGATTGGATATGCTTTTCAAACTAGCATCTAACCAACATTAGTCAAATCACACTAGTGGTCTATTATCAATGCTGCGTTCTGATTGGTTGAGCTACTAGTAGGCAATAAGTTATAGCCTACTAGTAGCGAAAAGTGTCGGATTTGAAAGCCAGAAAATTGCAAATGACCAGAACAAAAACATTTTTTGGCAATACACATTGACCTACTAGTGTGATTTGACTAAAACAATTATTCCTCTCGCCCTCATAGCCTCTGAGTCCATTCGGGCTCGAGGAACAATTGTTAATTATACACGGTTAGAGCCCCTGATGGAAATCTGCCGACTGCAAACACTGCAGGCCAGAGAGCATAGCAACTGCCTTTGGGTGGCAAGAAGAGTGATATAGACTGTTGGAATAGGTTTACATCTACCTTTAACATTTTTTAACAGATAGTAATAATAACAGGTCTTGATCAATTTTTCAACACTACTCCAGCCTTGTTTTCATGTCTCTTGTGTGAAAGCAACACGCACACTCTCGAAAAATGTAGAAAGTTCAGAGAAAAGTAGAACAGCGCAATGATTGTATCCCAACTAGTCGCTTGTGCTTTGATTGTTTGCTAAAGGGTCACGAAGAATTACAAAGAAAGACCTGTGATGTGTGTGGGAAACGCCACCCCAACCCTCTTCGCATTACCAAACCACAATCCAGTACAAATGAGCCTGCCCCGCCCACACCAACTGACGAAACTAGTTCTAACGTAGCCGTTACCAATAGTAGCGGTACTAGTAAAGGTGGTGTTGTTACTAACTGCATGATACTCCCAGTTTATCTTCACCACAAAGGCAGGTCCGAAAAGCAAGGACTATGCCCTGCTGGATGACGCCATTGACACAACCTTCATCAAGACAAGCGCCCAGCAGCACCTTGGTGTTGACGGCCCAGACACAACCCTGCAGTTAAGTACCATGCTGGGAAAGGAAGAAATCCCAGTCAAGAAAATCGAAGGCTTGGTGGTTAATCGTTTGGAAGGGCGAGTGGGGGTAGAACTACCCAAGACCTACACCAGAGAAACTATTCCATCCAGAAGGACCAGACTCCCACTCGAGATATGGCTGGAAAATGGCCACACCGCGAGCGAATAAAAGAAAGAATGCCAGACCTACAAGAGGACGCAGAGGTTGGTCTTCTAATAGGATGCAACTGTCCCCGCGCACTGAAGCCAAAGGAGAAAATTTTGGAAAGCGGGGAGGGCCCCTATGCATTACGAAAAGTAGACCCAGTACACACAAGTGAGGACAGTGATCAGGAGCCAATCATGTGCAACAGAGTCATGGCACGTGAGGTGGTCCCTGAGTCACGCAATACTCTAAGTTTTGTATTGCAATCAAACACAAAGGAGGTTATACAACCTGAAACGATAAGAAAGTTTTTTTGAACAAGACGTCTCGGAAAAGAAAGAGAGAAGCTTGTTAGGACTGAAAAGAGAGGAAAGACGCTTTCTTGATGTAGCACAAAACGGGATCAAAGGGCTTCCTTATGGTCATTACCAGCTAGCGCTTCCCTTCAAGCAACTCAATGTCACTCTTTAAAACAACAGAGACATTGTTTTGCGTCACCTAATGCGTTTGAAGCATAAGTTTCCAGCAGATAAGAAGTATAAAGAAGAGTACGTCGCCTTCACGGAAGACGATCGCGCAAGTAACCAGTAATGGACGCACCAGTTGAGCAGCGGGGAGGAGGGGGGTCAGGCAGGTCTGGAGAATTCCCCACCACGGAGTAAGGCACCCAAAGAAACAACCATTCGCTTTGTTTTTAGAGTGCATATCACCCTTTTTTCACAAGTTTGACGAAATCTCTGAAGTTTTAGCTTTCGAATGATACCCGATTTTATTATATGAACTGCAGTGGGATACTGAGTGACATCAAAATGATACAATCGGTATCCCCACCCCCACCAGTGGGGATACGATTTTTCTCAACACATGTGGTGATATCAAATTTCAACCAATGAGCTTTCAGTATTTTCGCGCGCTTATGCAAATGACGTGCTGGCAGTCGCTCTGCAAAAAATAATCGCCATGTTTTGCTTTAGTTTTCCGATTTCGCAGTGGATAAATCAGCTCTCTATCATATCAAACATGGCAAGTGTGCAAAGGTTCAAGCTAGATTTTACTGATGAAGATCTTACTGAATTCATAGACCTGCAGGAAAACGCTAACATGAAACGAAAAACTGAATTACGACGTCAAAATTTTAATGGAGTTCATTCAGGAACCAAATCCCGAACTGCTCAGGTCAACTTCAGGTGAACAATAATTACTCGTCTCTGCCAGATAATCAACAAGAGAGGATATCCAACATCTTCTCCTTCAGAGGTCCAGCTAGTACACTAGTATTGCTGCGGCAAGTTCATGTACGACGACAAAACAGCTCCCTGCCGAGTAGGAAATACGAGTGTGTTCGTATGCAAAAAATGCCGGCAGAGACGGTGCAACAAACTGCTTCGACAACGGGATTTGGCTCTCTCATTCAATACTGGAACAATTACAGGTGGAACGTTAAATATCAATGTGAACTTGCAACAAAATAGATCCCCTGAAAAACGAGAGAGTTCTGCAGTTTTTGAAGAAGTAAAAAATGGAAACAAGTAAGCTACGCTTACGGGTCAATACGAGCTTTGGAAAGTAGCGACGAGAGTCTGACAAGAAAGTAAGTCAGGAGTAAAGTAAGGAACTTGCCGATCATTTTATAATTAATGCCACAAGAATTTGTGGGTTTTGTGCACTGAATTTGTGGGTTTTGTACATTTTAATTTGTAGTTTGATGATAAAAACTTGTTTTTTTTTAATTGAAAAATGAAAGGACTTCTAAAGTTTATGAGAGATAAATTGGGAACCACCGACTTAGCTAATGTGTTTCCACAAGCCTTTTTCGAAAATCATTGAATTTGTAGTTCATATAATAAGCAGAATATTACATGGTCGCTTAGAGATACGAATTTTATCTTCTCGTGTTAATATTATCTCTCACTCATTCGCTGCGCTCACTCGTGAGAGATAATATCAACACTCGAAGATAAAATTCGTATCTCCGCGCGCCCATGTAATATCCTCTATATATTGATCCGATAAAATGTGCGCCCTGTACGTCCTGTCAAAAAGCGCCGAAATCGCGTATCTGGGTATCCTGTGGGAAACGCGGCGCGTGAAGTCCTCAGTAACATAAAATGATAACGTTGGGTCGGGCATATCCGATCTGGCCAATCAGAAGGCCAGGAATCTTCATGGCGCGTGGCTAGATATCAAAATCAAAACAACCGCAGGTGAAACAAGAGATGTTTGTAGTGAATTCAATTTGAACCTTTGAACGAATTTATTTCAGAGATTTTACTTGTAATAGTTTATCGCTGTTCCATCTGAAACTTTCTCTGGTACTCGCTTTCTTTTGTACTCTCCTCGACTCTCCTATCAGCCGAGGAAAGAGCAACTCAACAAACTTTCGCATCGTTCGCGCTGCGATTTTTTAATTTGCATTAACAACATAATGTTTGGAATATAAGCTTTCATTCATTTCATATAAGTTTCGCGTGCGTGGTGCTCGGAACAAAGATTTGAGAGTAATTATTCTTTTTAAGATTGAGTGAAGTCTTTGAGCCTTTGGCATTCTCTTTGCCTTGCACAGAAAGCTAAGTAATCCCAACAAACTTTCCCATCGCTCGCGCTGTGATTCTAGCTTGCATCAACAACACGACAATTTTTTTTCAGAATCTATGGAATAGCTTTTATTTCATATAAGTTTCGTTTCGTCCGTGGTTCTCGGAACGAAGATCTGAGAGTAACTATATTTTCAGATTGAGTCAAGTCTTTGGCTTTCTCTTGTGGCCTTCTCTTGTGACTCGCACAGAAAACTCACAAAACTTTCGCATCGCTCGCGCTGTGACTATCAATGAACTTCGCGTCGCACCAGATTTTTAAATATTTTTAAATACAAGTATAGAATGATGATGGCTTATCACATAAAGATCATGTGTCAGTGAATCAACCGGATTCCCGTTCACTAGTGGTCCATCCTCGTATGACATTAGCTCGTTTTCTTCGTCGTTTCCTCTGGTTTCCTCGCAATATCTGTCTTAACACGACCGAGGTAATTTCTGCAATCTGGGCAGGGTATGCGGCATCTGATGCACACGGGAATGTCAGGCACAAAAAGAGGAAAAGGCAGCCCTGGTTCGGCACCGAAATTACATGGGTAGCTTGGCTCTTTTCCTAGCCACTGGTCTAGGGCCCATTCAACCATATTTTTTTGTTGCTGTTTCTCCACCTTTCCATCCATCTGTGGCTTCAGTTGCTTCTTCCAACATTATTTTAATGTGGTCGAATGCCGACATCTCCAGCAGTTTACACAAAATTTTGCCACGATCTCACGCCTTTAATACGTCACTTTAGGTTGTTTCTTCGTACCTAGCATCAACAAGTACTGCCAAATGGCAATGTCATACATGGCAATGTCATACATCAGAGAGCGAACTCGCAACAGGCATATCTTGATATATATTGAAGTGAGTACTTGAACAAAGCTTTGAAGTTGTTTTCTCCCTTACTTCTAGTAAATATCGCTGGTCAAAAGAACAGATATGTCAGGCCTTGCTTCCATGTGTTCATACCACTATAGACAGATCCAACGTGCAAGCACAATGGCGTCTGCTGCTCCAGCAAAAAAGGTCGAAAATCCCTTCAGGAAGACATTTCTGTGCTTCTTGATTTAGCAATCTATAGTTTCACTATAGTGAAGTTCCCCCCCCCCCCCCCCCCTTAAGAGCAGGCCAACACGTTAGAGGATCGGGAGTTATCGAGGGGCTTGCCGCTTTCTTTGGCCGCCTTATTGAGGTTTCTTCGGGAGGAGGCACAGATCCATTTTGATGAATTGGCAGAACGACTCAAGGACTGGAGACCGGGGATGCATCCCACCAATGAGTTAAAAAGCATTATTTCATCGCCCATGAAGAATGCTGAAAAGAATGGAAGGCTGCTGGAGATTGAAAACCCCGCACCGCCAGACATTTTAATAACCAAGGTCACAACTGTGAACGAACATGAGCATGTGCTGGCGCTGCAAAACACGATGTGGGCCGTTTTGTGCGGCCACTAAGGATTCATTTCCGACCAGTTATAACCTTTGCCATTTGTTTGTTAATTTATGCACTTTTGTTACTTCTGCCATCAGCACAGACCCTTAAGACTGAATACTCATACTGGAGACTCAGAGACCTTTAAGAGCGCTCGTCTGTAAATATCGACCAACTCGCGAGATTCAAAAATCTGCGAAATCGCTCAAACTTCATCTATCTCTACCTCTAGTGGATCTATAACTTCTGTGGAAATTTTAGTTTGATCAGATAAATATTTTAGGAGAACGGAGACCATCAAATAAAAAAAATAGACTCTGCTTGCCATTCAGAGTGGAATTTGACATCAATAGGTTACATACTGAATATTTTACGCATTTTTTAATTATTTTGGGGCTTATTTATACAAAATCCAGCCATTCATCGATATTATGGACAAATGACCACCAGTTCAAAGAAACGTGTCTGCTTCAGATACTGGATGAAACAACTACACATGGAAAAGGTAGCAAGGACTACCGTCGAAGTGTACATTGGTGATGCGATTGCTAGTGGGGCAGGCAACGTCGACGCATACAGAAGGATACTCAGTAACCCTTTCTGTTTCCAAGCAAATGTTTCTGGGGATTCCCGAGTTCACTTCGCCCCCTGTTTCTGCCGAAACGAGCTTAAGAGAGATAAGACACAGAACAGGTTTCTGCTATAACCGAATTCAGGCAGTCTTAGCTGTATCTTCGCAACTGCTGCATACTATTCGCCACTTTTCTACAGGATGCCTCAGCAGAGTTTAGCTGTCGTCGTTCATCTTATTCATGTTCAAGTTTGACTTCGTTTTCCCTTGCTCGACTGCTTTGTTCAGCCACAGTCGATAAGATAAATTCGGTATAGATTCACGAAGTAATTTATGTATTATAGACTAAATTTGCTTGCAAATTACCATTGGTGATTTTACGAAGTAATTCATGCATTGTTGGCACATTTTGCTTGCGAATTCTATGCAAAACTTAATCATTTCACTTCTTATTTGCCCCTTACCTCTAAATCGAAGTTCTTTTCAGCGTATGTGACGTATGTGACGTGCGTATGTTTCGCACGTTTATGCTGTCCTTACTGTTTGGCTTCCTTCAGTCCCGAGACACGCGCTCTTTGGTTGTGTTTGTTCAACTGAACTCACGGTTTGACCTCTCTGGTTAAAAAGTAACGCGCGCCAGGTAGTGATTAACCCGCCCCTTTACACCCTCAAGAGAAGAGAGACAGGGTAAGAAACTCCCTAGCTTCCCTTTGTCTACCCATCAACCAACTACCGTGACCTCTTTTGACATCAGCTTGGAACACCAGCGCCTGGCTTTTGCTTGTCAAAGCGCGGACTGTGTACACAGATCCATTACAGCATTCAACTGGAAGTGATTAGCACTGCCATCTAATCCTCTCGAGAAAGGACACCAAAGCGAGTGTGATCCGTTGTACATTTGAGTTTCGAGATCACGGAATGCAATCAGTACATTTAGATACTCATTTGAGAGTTTAAGCAAGTTTATGCTACTATCCAAAGGATGCTTGGCTTTGGGTTCACCGTTAATCGTCTCGGGCCTGTAGTAGATTATTCAAGGTAAGTTGTTTAACGATTTCAGCGTTTTCGTTTGATCGGGAATTTTAAAATAAGCTTACAATAACGGTTTTATCCTCTCGTAATCAACAGCCATGAAATCGCTTGTTCAGAAGCGCATTCAATTTTTAAAAAGAGTTGCGAGTCAAAGGGATTTGCTGCGTGTAGCGAGGAACGGTACGGATTACAACGGAAGCGGGTACGCTCGAAGCGTACTTCAACAAGAACGTATCCTTATCATCTCACAAATATATATATTTCCATTTATATTTGTATAGTCATACAACGGCAGTGCATTCTGCCAAAAAGTATTAACTTTTACTGCCGCACTGTTTCATAAACATTAGCGGGATTTTGAGCGTGTTTCGCATCGTGTTTTTTATCAGCTGGCTTATTTCCTTTTAATTTCGCGTTTTTCGCGATGAAAAAAATTCATTAAAGCTTCGCGGCGTTTTTTTCATTTGTATCGGGAAATTTAACCAACAACGAGAACGCCCGAGCTAACTACTATTAATCACTTTTCATAGGCCAGTACAATTCAGTTTCGTTTTCAGTTTTGCAAAAATGCCGTATTTCTCGATAGAATTGTTGTAATTACATGGAAAAAAGCGTATCGGAATAATGAATTACGCTAAATTTAATTCTTTGCAAACACATCTTTTGAACGCGATCGCTAAAATAAAACCTCGCGAAATGTGTTGAGTAAATTTTCGCGAAATTTAAAGCGCCGCGGAAAGAAGGGCGATAAGGTGTACAGTGACTCAGTTTTATAGCGAGCGACTATAGTGGAATAGTCTTTAACCAGTAGAAGATATGTTTATGTCGGCATACAAAATATTGGAAATCATCCCGATAAGGAAAACTCAGTTCATCTCCGCAATTTACCACGATGTCAAAGTGTAACAGTGCTTGAGCATTTTAAAGAAATGAAGTCATCGGGGTTGTGCCTCATTGGAAGTGCTACTCGGACGAACAGCACTCCTCTATTTTCGTGTGTGGCTAGAAAGCATTGCGAGTAACTAACGATCGCACGTGGCATGCTTTCCAGTCTGCTGAAGAGGTCCACCCCAGTACAGTGCAGTTAACGTGTAATACCCTCAAAGTACCAGCGGAGATAAATATATTAACAGCATTGGAGAACCTCAGGTCATGTCCGGGTTTGAAAAACGAAGCGTTCAGGAACATTGGTCTCTTGAAAGATGCTTCCGGTATGTGGAAAAACTCCAAAACGACGACGGTGGTTAACGGGAAGTTAGTGTCATCGATGTCCATCGATCCGTTAACTGCCTTGTGCACTTCCTGCCTCCTAGAAATGAAAGTTTAGTTTCTTCAAATTGTAGCCAGCTGCGGCGGCACTAATAATATGACTTGGCATTATTCAATTTGTTCTATTTCTATTTCTGCGACCGCTTTAGCTTGCATGCGCGTATAGCGAGGAATGATTTTGTCGATGATTTGCTCGATCTGGCTGAGGAGCTTGTCCAGCTACTTAGTAGTGAGCGGGACTCTTCACGTAACGCTTTATACATAAACACAGCTTTGACCAGAATCTTTTTTTGGTTCAGATATTTGAGCATTAAGTGGCATCCAAGGTACACTTTTAGGCGGTTGTTCTCAGTAATCACAAATTGGTTTCCTGCAAATAACCCTTTCAAATGAAAGTCAAACTCAGTAGGATAGTTGTATTTACTGACCGAGGACGATTAGAAATGCGAAACATTTTTATAAGAAAGGTATTTCGTACATGAGTCATGACGTGGAATACGTTTCCGTGAGCGATGCGGAGCTAAAAATGCTCGAACAAGATATTGATAATTGAACCGCTCCATTTATTTAGCGTGGGCTTCTTTGATTTTTTTTGCAGCATCTTAAGAACCTGCTTGCAGCTTTGGCACAGATCTAACAAAGTCTACGAAACCTTGAAGAACAGCGGCTTACTGGCACTGCCATCTGGACGTATGCTCCGCTACTATAAGAACGCAGTAAACAATAGTCCAGGTCTTACCACCGATCGAATGAGCTGGATGAAGCGTGAAGCCGACGATCAACAGTTGGGGCCTTTTGGTAGATGCGGCATACTCATTTTTGATGAAATGCCGATTCAGGTAATTCGTTCTTTCAAATCAAGAGCTGCACTTAAATTAGGATTTGTGTTCACTGTGAAAAGGGAAGGGAACTTTAATTAGTTTGCGAAAATAATAAAATCGGGGGTCTGTCTGCAAGCCCTCCTTGTACCCCGCTTCGACTCTCTTTTATTCTCACTCGCCTCCTTTCCTCCCCCCGACCCCCCTCCACGACCCCCAACCCCCACCAAGTTCAATTCAATTTTGTTCAATTGACCCTTAGTTGTCAAATGAATACTAATATTAATAATGAGTAAAGGCAGCAGCCACGCCTTGGAAATGATTTCAAGTGATTCAATTCTTTAGACAATATCCTCAGAAGTGACTGATTCTGCGTTCCTTAACTCAAAGCACTTGGAAACATATTCAGCAACTATTTTAGCTAATTCCCTTGGCGGGTTCATGATTAACATAAATAGACCCTTTTCGGGAAGTCTGGTTGGATCAATTTTGTAGAGACATTTAGGAGCATAGTGTAAAGTCATTTTATGCTAATGCATATTTTTGGCATGACATTACAAAATGGAACTCGTCCTCAACAATGTGTGGACAAAACACTCGCTTTGGTGTCTTTTCTCGAGAGGATTAGATGGCAGTGCTAATCACTTCCAATTGAGTGCTGTAATGGGTCTGTGTGTACACAGTCCGCGCGTTGACAAGCAAAAGCCAGGCGCTGGTGAGCCATGAAATATATATCCACAATATGATTATTTATGATTTCAATTAGCTTTTATTCTGATTATCATGATCACCTGTAATTATCAAGACAATTGAATTGTAAATAACTTCTTAAGCTCAGCCATGAATTTATAGTAGTAATCAAATTATAAAGTTTAAGGGGTTCTACAAATGTACAAGCTCTGCTTCCTTTAGAACCCCATTCATTCGCCACTTATCGTGAAATATGTAAACAAAATAATAGTTATAATGTGACGTGAGTGAATGAATAAATACATGATTGATTGATTGATGTTAAACAAGCCATGTGCGAAGGCATGAAAGGATGTTGTCATTCAGATTGTACACAGTCTCAAATCGACAAAAAGCAAACAAATGCCAACTTCATGGCGACAAGTACAAGCTTAGTCAAAGTGGTATTGTATATCTTTGACCCAAGATTGATGACGGCAGGAGATGGATTGGCATCGTCCTAGGAATATCTCACAATCACGATAAACCAGCTTCTCACCACATTTCACAAAAAATGCAACTGAAGATCAAAGCAGCTCTCGAAAAAACTCCTCTCTGCCGATTTATTAAAAGGGTGTGGCATTGGCTCAATTCGAGGTGAAGTATCACCGGCAGCTTGAAATATTGATAGAATACGTTGTACTAGGGCTCATGTTCTCAGAACCTCAAGTAAAGCCACTCGAGGGCTCCTTAAAATTATAGATTACGGCATGATAAGAGAGAAGGTTGAAAATCATCACCATAGCTCAGAATGAAGATTGTTCAATAAAGTGAAAGAAATACTTTCGGGTATTACCAAATGGATGGCATTGAGTACTTTGTAAACCGAATAGAAAACGTGCATTTTTATGCCTCCCTATCAGCTACAACCTTCTCAGCACAGCAAAAGAACTATTCTCCGACATTGCTTACATCTGCAACGACAACTTGCCTTACCTGCTCAACCTTGTTGCATTCAACCCCGACACAATACAGTGTCAAGCAAATAGTTTTATGTGGCAAGCAGGATGGGGAGGATACGCGACGACATTCCAAAACAAAATCAAGAAAGTTACGGAAATTCACCACGATTTTAGATATGGCAAGTCCATAAAGCAGATTTCGATTTGTATCTATTCTTGGTGAAGAACTCGCAGAAAAGGTAACAAGAGGTTGCTCAGTCCACTTCGATCGGTTGACAGAGTGGCATCGCTTGTTTGCAAATCCAAAGACCTGGAGAAGATTTTCAAAGAACTTGCTTGCCAAATTCAACACAATTCTTCCCAAGGCGATGTTCCCGACATTTTTATATTCTGTCTGAAACAAAACCTGTCTAATACGCTCACATATATTTCACTGACTATCCCTGCCAATGTGTCAAATACAGAATAGAAGGAGCTTAAACATTGGGCAAAGTGGTGGACAAGACCACGACACAAGCAGCAAAAAGATTGGCCTGAAGCAGCTTACCAATGGACGAAAAACGTAATGTGTACAAAGTTCATAGTGACTAACAGGAGGTATGTTGCATATTCTTGACCAGCTAAAATCAATATCTACTGCCGTACTGCTGATGATGATATTCCTGCACGACCTGTATGAGGACCTCAACATCAGCAGAAATTTAGGACATCCTTTGAGTAGTCAGCGGTTTCACCCAGGAGCGCGTATTCAAGATGATGGTCGCCCGGGTCTCAGCGCGAGGGCGCCGTTCAGTTGGATTTTACAAGGATATTGAGGCCCTAGAATTATCTAAAGCCAGGCGAGTTCAAGGAGAAGCAAATGTTCTTCTACGGCGCTATAACGTGGAGAATAATTTCTAGAAGAAAGGTTGAGGCGCTGTTCCCGTGCTGTTTTTCATCAGTTATTCTGTTTTGTGGAAGTTCTTTCGCAAGCTTTTTTTATTTTTAGTAATACTTCTAAAACTAGTTTAGAAACTGTTTTTGTAAATTTCCGCCCCCGCGCGATTCGTGGTCTCGCAAAGACCCTTCGCTAGATGGTCCCACTAAGGGGCTTATTTGAGGTATTTTGGAGGCATTAAATAGAGCTTTACCTCTGTCCCTAACTATATTAGGGCCTGTTATTCAATATGGCGACCCTTCGATAGTCAATTTTTAGCTGTGTTTTCGCCTTCCGAATTCAACCGAGTTTTGAAGATTTATCGTGGCAAGATGGCTGAATTTCAAGGAGATTACAGCTACTCCAAAGCACAAATGTTAATAGACACCATTTAATCTATTTTATTGTCAAAAACGATGCCATTGAGAGAAAGTACAGGCCTTGTGGAAGTCGACGTCGCTACTTCGATTGGGTAAGATTCTGGTTTTACTAGCGAGTTATAAACTATGTATTTCTATTTCGCGCTCGCAAAATAGTGAAGATGTATGGAGTCTAGGCCGTGTATGTTTAATTGCAAATAGACACCATTAAAACAGCTATAAAATAATTTATTTTAGCGTTAGGTTGTTGCTATAATAATACTCTTCACGAGGTCGGTTGAAAGAAATTGACGCACCGCTGACAGCGCGAGAAAATCTAAGCATTGTAGTTTTAGTCTATATGTTTTCTGTATTGAATGTGACACTGACTCAAACATGTTTCTGGTAATGACCCAAATGAGCGAGAAATCAGAACATCCTATTTGTTCCAATTTCTCAGGAGAGACCTCACAAGAGAATTTGATGTGGTTCGGCATTACTATACAAGCGAAACAGGAATGAAGCATACCTTTGTTATCATTTTTCTGATCGAAACCATTCACAGTCTTCACCTGTATGGCTTTGGGACCATGGCTATTATATTTGATTGTGCTAGTACCAATTTTACTGTCATGAAGTGTTTGTCAATGGGAAAGGCTGGGATGTATGGAATGAATAACAATCCGAAGGCAGATGACTCACCATATATAAAAACGCGTTTATTAAACCCTTTTACAGGGGAAAAATATTTATTCCATGTCCTTCTTGTCACGTATTCATAAAGCCACCGTAATACATTATGTAAAATATTTTTAGTGTGAGGATTTTAGTAAGAATATATGCTGGGCTCTATCTTAGGTTTAAAATAACTTTAAAATAATATCTATGACAAGAAGTTTGTAATTAAACGAATGAATTTTGTCTTGCTTTCAGCTGAAAAGCACGATTGCTGCCTTCAGTTGAATGGGAAAAAGCACTTCTTTCTTCGTGATGTCCATTTTGGCTGGGAGTCAATCATAGGACTTTGGAACAGAAAAATTTCAAGAGCCAAACGGATTGAAATGATTCGTGCCCCAGAGCTCGGGTACAGATCTGTGTTCAAAGATTCCTGGACAGCACTTAATGTTCAACAAGCAAAAACGATGCACGTATGTACTACACTTCTACCCGTTTCATTCAAATAGATGTTGAGCAAAAAATGTCTTAACTGCTACCCTTCAAGGCCCAAAGCAGTCTTAGTTGTGTACACAGTGTACATTAACCAGGTTTATATATGAAAATATTTTTCACTTGACAGGGGACAAGACCTCGTCTGCTTCCAAGAACTCGCTGGTTGTTAAGAACCTTGGAAGGTAGAAGTTGGTAGTTTTGTTTCCTACTCTGTATATATATATTTTTTTATTCTTTAACCAATCGGTTTCAGCTTTCGGCCGTGCTAAATACATTTTATATATACATTTCATATATTACATAATGGCATAATAGTTTCTGAGAGGGTCTCCGCTAATATTTTTTTTTTCGTGAGCGTTTCTTTATATTTTTTTAGAAATACTCTCGGAAGATCATAAGGACCTTAACCGTGTCGGAGGTGAACCGTCCTTGATTCTAGAAAACTCAACGCTACAGGTAGAAGATAAGGTTTTAGCTTCATGCTCAACCTCGCGTGTTTCTAAAGGTTTCTTGGTCGATAAGACAGGCACACATCGCACAATATGGCTGTTGCTGGAAAAGAGAGTAAAACAAGCCCTGTGTGTAGGTGTGAAAGGATGTATTCATTCAGATTGTACACAGTCTCCAATCGACAAAAAGCTAACAAATGCCAACTGCATGGCGACATGTACAAGCTAAGTTAAAGTGGTAACTGTCCAGCACAAGTTATGTATCTTTGGCCCGAGATCTATGACGGCAGGAGATGGATGGGCATCGTCCCAGGAACATCTCACAATCACGATAAACCAGACGTCACCACATTTCACAAAAATGCAACTCAAGATCAGAAGAAACTCCTCTCTGACGACAAACGATCTATTAAAAGGGTGTGGCATTGGGTCAATTCGAGGTGAAATATCACCGGCAACTTGAAATGTTGATTGAATACGTCGTACTAGGGTCCATGTTCTCGGAACCTCAAGTAAGTCCACTCGAGGGCACCTTAAAATTATAGATAACGGCATGATAAGAGAAAACGTTGAAAATCAACAACATGGTCCAAAATGTGGATTGTCCAATAAAGTGAACGAAATACTTTGGGGAATTACTAAATGGATGGCATGGAGTACATTTTAAACCGAATAGAAAGCATGCATTTTTATGCCTCCCTTTCAGCTACAACTTCTCAGCACAGCAAAAAAACTATTCCCAGACATTGCTTACACCTGCAAGGACGACTTACCTGCTCAACCGGGTTCCATTCAACCCCGACACAATGCAGTGTCAAGAAGTTGCAAGAGTTTTACGCGACAAGCAGAATGGAGAGGATACGCGACGACATTCAAAAGCAAAATCAAAAAAGTTACCGAAGATCACCACGATTTTAGATATGGCAGGTCCATAAAGCAGATTATGGTCGATTTCGTTGATGGAGAGTACAACGGATTTGTATCTATTCTTGGTAAAGAACTCGCAGAAAAGGTAACAAGAGGATGCTCAGTCCACTACGATCGCTTGACAGTCTGGCATCGCTTGTTTTTTAAATCCAAAGACCTGGAGAAGATTTTCAAAGAACTTGCTTGCATTTGTTAGAATACGTGCCTGATATTACGTATCCATTATCTGATTACTCTATCTAAGTCATGATTCACCACTTTAGATTAGATAGATTAGTGCTATCACAATTATTATGATACCTGTATGTAATTTCCTATGTAGGACTTGCCGGAACCAAAAGAATGTAACTCTAAATAATCGTACGTGAATTCCATTCTTGATACGCCTAGAAACTTGTATATAAATATGATTGAGCTATATGAAATAAATCAGTTGTTGTTGTTGTTGTTATATATGTGAATATCCTGTCAAGTTCTTGTATGCTATCTTGTGTAACTACTATGGCTATGGGGCTAAACGCAACAGGTTATGGGCCCAGGAGGACGCTCATGTTCAGTGGAGACGAAAGCAAGTACGAGCTCTGGGAAGTAAAGTTCCTTGGCTACATGCGCCTCCAGAAGCTGTACCATGTGGTTATACCAAAGGAAGGAGAAACCACGGCCCCTGACGAAGAAAAGAACGCAAATGCGTTCGCGGAGTTGGTCCAGTGCTTGGACGACAGAAGTTTGGCTCTCGTGATACGAGAGGCCAATAACGACGGCAGGAAAGCCCTAGGTGTCTTGCGAGAGCACTACCAGGGCAAGGGGAAGCCAAGAGTAATTGCCCTATATACTGAGTTGACTTCCCTGACGATGAAGGATGGCGAGTCTACAACGGACTACATCCTCCGAGCGGAGAAAGCATCTACCGCCCTGAAAGCCGCCGAAGAAGTAATAAGCGATGGGCTACTGGTAGCCATGGCTCTAAAAGGCCTGCCAGATGGCTACAAAACCTTCGCGACGGTGGCAGCGCAGAAGGAAAAACCGATGACCTTCAGCGAGTTTAAAACAGCTCTCCGAAACTATGAGGAGACGGAGAAAAGCTGCCGAAGGACCCCTGGAAATGACGAGGAAAGCGTCATGACTTTAAAGCAAAAATTCCAGGGAAACTGCTACAAATGTGGAAGAAAAGGCCACAAAAGTATTGACTGCTACAGCAAGGAGTCTAGCAAATGGTGTGCAAAGTGTAGGACTGTATCACACAACACAAGAGACTGTCGCAGCAGGAAGCCCCAAGGTCAGTCACAAGGGCAACAGAGATCAGGCGACTCCGCAAAGAAGAGTGCCGAGGAGGACGAACATGATTTCGCCTTTACTTTTAGTGAAGAACAGATAACAAATAGGAATGGTAAGAAAGTCACTAATCTCTTACTAGATAGTGGTGCTACGAGCCACATTGTAACAGAGCGTGAAAAATTTGTGAGTTTTGATGAAAATTTTGACGCAAATGGTCATTATATTGAATTGGCAGATGGAAGTAAGGCCAATGTAGTTTGGGAAAAGGGAATGCCAAAGTAAAGCTTTTCGATGTAAATGGAAATTTACAAGATGTTATTCTCAACAATGCTCTGTACATTCCGTCATACAACCAAAACATTTTTTCAGTTTCTGCTGCCATTGCAAAGGGCGCGAGTGTCAGTCTTAATAAGGACGCAAAGTATTTTAAAGCACCAGATGGCACAATGTTTGAGGTCGAGCAGAAAGGCCGTTTGTATTACCTAAACAGCATTTCATCTTCAAACAATAATGCGAGTTCTTTAATGCAGTGGCACCAAATTATGGGTCATTGTAATTTTCAAGATTTACGCAAATTGGAAAATGTTGTTGAAAGCATGAAAATTGCGAATGATGAACAGCTCGATTGCGCTATTTGTACGCAAGGCAAAATGTGCCAAACTCGGAGCCGTAAGCCAGATGATAGGGCTAAAGCACCTTTAGATTTTGTGCATTGCGATTTGGCCGGCCCGATAGATCCCGTAGCAAAGGGAGGTTTCCGATATGCTTTGTGTTTTGTAGATGATTTTACCGGTATTAACATGGTGTATTTTCTGAAACAGAAAAGTGATACTCTAGAAGCGACGCAGAAGTTTCTTGCTGACATCGCTCCATTTGGTAAGCCAAAGCGCATTAGATCGGATGGCGGGGGTGAATTTACAAGTAAACAGTTTAAGTCTTTACTTCGCAAAAATCGCATTAAGCGCGAGACAAGTGCGCCGCATTCTCCGCACCAGAATGGTACTGCAGAAAGGATGTGGCGAAGCCTGTTTGAAATGGCGAGATGTCTTTTGCTAGAGTCTGAATTACCTAAGGAATTGTGGACGTACGCAGTAATGACAGCCGCATACATTCGTAATCGTTGTTTTAACGCGCGATTAGGTAAAACGCCTTATGAGGCCCTTATCGGAAAGAAACCGGATGCGAGTAGGATGCATGTTTTTGGCTCTACGTGTTATGCCTATGTTCAGAACGCGAAGAAATTAGAAGCGCGCAGTAAGAAAGGCACTTTCGTAGGTTATGACCGAGATAGTCCGGCATACCTTGTTTATTACCCGGAGAGAAACGTTGTAGAAAGAGCGCGATGCGTAAAATTTCTTGAACAAAACAAAGTTTACGTGCCTAAGATAGACGAAGACGAGAGTGTGTTACCGACCCCACATACAACTGTTGACACTGACGTAACAGAACAAACAACAGAAGAGGAGGACGTGACGGAGTCTGAGAGTACTGAACACGAACTAGAACGTCGTTATCCCGGACGAATTCGCAACAAACCTAAGCGTTTTGACGAATATGCAATGAACAGTGACTTAGACGAAGTTAGCAACACTGTAGACTACTGTTATCGAGTCGCGAACATCCCGACCACTTATGACGATGCTTTGATTTCAAAAGAGATGCCAAAATGGCAAAAGGCCATGAATGACGAAATGACAGCTCTAATTGACAATGACACGTTCGAGTTAGTCACGCCACCCGAGGGTAGACAGATAGTGGGGGGAAAATGGGTTTTTGCCGTGAAAACGGGACCTAATAGAGAAGAGACACATAAAGCACGCTACGTAGCTAAAGGCTATTCACAAATCGCAGACATAGACTATCAGGAAACGTTTGCGCCTACTGCTCGCATGAGTTCAGTACGAATGCTTATGCAAACAGCAGTGCAGAATGACATGATTACTCATCAAATGGACGTTAAGACAGCTTATCTAAATGCGCCAATTGACTGCGAAATTTATATGGAACAACCGGAAGGCTTTGAGAAGCGCGGAGAAAACGGAGAGAAACTAGTTTGTAAGTTAAAGAAATCTCTATATGGTTTGAAACAAAGCAGGAGAAATTGGAACAACATGCTTCATAACTATTTGCTAAGTGAAAACTTTTCTCAATCGCTCGCAGACCCATGCGTGTACACTAGAAATTCAGAGGAAAATGGATTGATTATTTTGATCATCTGGGTAGATGATATCATAATTTCTGCAACTACTTTAACTTTGTTGGAAAGCGTTAAAGAGGCTCTGTGCAGAAAGTTCAAAATGAAAGATCTTGGCAAACTTTCGTGGTTTTTGGGAACAAATTTCAAATGCAACAAAGATTCAATCGAGATGAGCCAGACACAATACATAGATAAAATCCTCTCGAAATTTGAAATGTCAGATTGCAAACCAAAGGCAACGCCGTGCGCTCTAGGAGCAGAAAAGAGTAACGACGAAGAAGCGCGCGAATTGGATGATCCGAGATTGTATAGAGCAATTGTGGGGAGTTTAATATATGTAATGACAGGTACTAGACCTGATTTGTGTTACACTGTGACTAAACTTTCACAGAATATGGCAAAACCAACTCAGTCAGATCTCAGTATGGCAAAACATGTACTGAGATATCTCAAAGGTTCACGGGAACAAGGCCTTAAATTTGGCAAATCGGAATCAGCCTTGATACTTACAGGCTCGTGTGATTCGGACTGGGGAGCATCTGTGAAAGATAGACGCAGCATAACTGGATATAATTTTCAGTTGACTGAGAATGGACCGTTAATTTCATGGAAAAGCCGCAAGCAGCAAACTGTAGCTTTATCTACTTGTGAAGCTGAATACATTTCACTAGCTAATGCTGCACAAGAAGCTAAATTTTTGAAACAGCTATGTACTGACATGAGTATTATGGTTGAAGAAGTAACGATTCATGTCGACAATCAGGGAGCAATTAATCTAGCTAAGAACCCAGTTAACCATCAAAGATCGAAGCACATTGACATCAAATACCACTTTATCAGATCAGAAATTCAAAGTGGAAATGTAAAAGTTCAGTATGTCCCAACTGAGGACAATGTAGCAGACATTTTTACAAAACCAGCCACAAAAGCTAAGCTGGAAAAGTTCAAAACTTTTATAATGGGAAATTAATTTTTTTTGTTGAAGGTTCGTAACATCAGAGCAAGTGGGGGTGTTAGAATACGTGCCTGATATTACGTATCCATTATCTGATTACTCTATCTAAGTCATGATTCACCACTTTAGATTAGATAGATTAGTGCTATCACAATTATTATGATACCTGTATGTAATTTCCTATGTAGGACTTGCCGGAACCAAAAGAATGTAACTCTAAATAATCGTACGTGAATTCCATTCTTGATACGCCTAGAAACTTGTATATAAATATGATTGAGCTATATGAAATAAATCAGTTGTTGTTGTTGTTGTTATATATGTGAATATCCTGTCAAGTTCTTGTATGCTATCTTGTGTAACTACTATGGCTATGGGGCTAAACGCAACAATTCAACACAATTCTTCCTAAGACGATGTTCCCGAAATTTTTGATATTCTGGCTAAATAAAGGTTTATGTATGTATGTATGTAGGACCGGCCGTCATAACCTTGTTCCCAGCATTCCAATGAATGGGCTAATCATGAGAAAAGAGATTAGACTTGTTTGCGTCACCGGTTAAAGCAATGCGGTGTTAATTTTCATTTTGGTTTTAATTAAAGCAGGCGATAAATTCCAGAAAATATTGTGCATATGCTCACTGGCAACTTTTATTAAAGACTTCATTGTCTGAAGTAGTTCTACCCTTTCCCTATCGATTTGGAATAAAACATGACTTTTTTAATCACGACGCGTCCGGTAAGAAAACACAAAAAATACTTGTCTTTGAGAAAAATGCCAAAAAAAAAATTTGCCATCCCGGGATTCGAACCCTGGACTATTACTTTACAGAGCGAGAATCATACCATTCGGCCAGTAGATCAATTACCCGAAGAGGAACATTTATTATTTATACATAAATATTGATGTCGACCTTGGATTCAATAAGACTTTGATCTCGGAACTCATTTCTTAGACTTGTTCTTTCTCATTTCTCACCTGTAATGTTTTTCCCCTTTCAGTTTCATCCATATTTGTGTATGTCTTGTACTTTTATGGATAGTTCTTTGTTAATTTCGACCGTTGTTTGCTGTATTCCACGCTCGATTTAAATAACTGATCGATCGCATGACTATAAACTCTCAAAACATTCACCTCGTAAATTAGGTGATTGGAACAAAGCATGAATGGGCTAATCATGAGAAAAGAGATAAGACTTGTTTGCGTCACCGGTTAAAGCAATGCGGTGTGAATTTTCATTTTGGTTTTAATTAAAGCAGGCGATAAATTCCAGAAAATATTGTGCATATGCTCACTGGCAACTTTTATTAAAGACTTCATTGTCTGAAGTAGTTCTACCCTTTCCCTATCGATTTGGAATAAAACATGACTTTTTTAATCACGACGCGTCCGGTAAGAAAACACAAAAAATACTTGCCTTTGAGAAAAATGCAAAAAAAGAAAACTTGCCATCCCGGGATTCGAACCCCGGACTATTACTTTACAGAGCGAGAATCATACCATTCGGCCACTCAGTAGATCATTACCCGAAGAGGAACTTTTATTATTTATACATAAATATTGATGTCGACCTTGGATTAAATAAGACTTTGATCTCGGAACTCATTTCTTAGACTTGTTCTCATTTCTCACCTGTAATGTTTTTCCCCTTTCAGTTTCATCCATATTTGTGTATCTCTTGTACTTTTATGGATAGTTCTTTGTTAATTTCGACCGTTGTTTGCTGTATTCCACGCTCGATTTAAATAACTGATCGATCGCATGACTCGGGACGAGACACAGGATACCCAGCGCCGAACAAGTGAATGCCATGATGATACAAGGGAGGGGATGGTGGGGAGACGTACCGATTGATGTAGCAAGGGAGGGGAGGGTAAAAGTGATGCAGTGCTATGATTGGCTCAATTCAAATATTTGTAAGGCAGAAACTTCATGACCCGTGATTCTTGTGTGACTGAAGTATAATCAATGTAGAAACAGGAGCAACATGGAGTGCAAGCTGGACGATTCCCGCGAAGTGACATACATAGTCACATAGTTCGAGGGCGATGACTAAGAAGAGATTTGCTGAGCAAATAGCTTCAAAAAAAACTGTCTAATACGCCCACATATATTTCATTGACTATCCCTGCCAATGTGTCAAATACAGAATAGAAGGAGCTTAAGAGCCATTGTCTGAGAAAGTGTTCCAGGCAGGAAAAGTGAGTGTCAACCGATTTCCTTCAAACTTGTGTCAGAAGTTAGGTTTGATGAGATATTACAAAAGCCACTTTGGTTTTGTTTTCTGGTATTTTGTTTCAAAGTTACAGGGGGGTCCCACTTTTGGCCCTCTGACCACCAAATTTTCATGTTTTGGGGAGTTGTATTATCATGGTTATTTCACCAAGACAATATAACTCCTGAAATAATAAACTGCATGGTAACTATCTACTGTTAATGCCCTTTCAGAAAATATATGTGTCGTTGGCATAGCTTTGCCTGGACGAGCAGGGCCTGGCAGTAGTGTTAGCCAATTTTTGAGATGGAAAGAACTACTGAAAATTGCAACTTTTTAGAAATTATTATTTTTTTTACCTGCAACAAGATCTGGCAATGACTTCACTTCCACAAATGACTTTGACCCTAGTACTAACAAAATCAGTTGAGAAAAAATTGGGCACTTCTGTATAAATTACTTTTTCAGGGCCATTTATTAGGCATGGTGGCACATAAGTCATTAGGCCAAAAGAGATCTTTTTATCACCAAATCCAAAGAATTCGTAGAAATAATAGCACCAATCACTTGTATTTGTTCTCAGCATATATCTGATCATCAATAAAAAAGTCATTTGGCCTAAATCAAACTCCAATGTCCCTGGCGGTGCATAAAATACAACCGGAAAGCACAGAAATACCACATTTTCCAATGTTTCGACTTATTTCTTCTCGCCAAAAGCTCAATCTGATAAAATAAGCTAGCAATTACATCGACTAATGTTCCTAGATACACTTATGTTTACCTGCTTAGATTGTCATGCGTCCTGAGCTTGGAAACACAACATGGTCTGTCATTTGTGAGACAATAACACAGTCAAATTATCGCCGCTTGTGCAAATATGTGCCCGTAATCTGCCTTCCTCAAGTCCTTTCCATCACTAAACAAGAATGTTCACGGCTATGGACCTTGTAACACAGCATGAAAAGTAAATTTCTTGACAAAAATCACCCTCCATGAAGACATATCCATTCGCTGACCCGTACATCGAGGACCATTTCCAGGTAAACAAGACGTTGAAAATGAATCAAACAATACCAGATCGTGCTTGTAATAAAGGTCACGAGAAAGAAGGTCGCCTGATGATCTGATTTCATCCTCAAAAGGCCGAATTATGCATAAAAGCAGTTCAAGTCACGCCGGACTGCTCCATCATGCGTGGACGCCATCTTGGACGGGAGCGCAGTGGGCCTGGGGAAGAGCGCGATGCATTCTGCGAAATTCACTGTGATCTTTGTCGCATTTATGCAAAATGGATTGCTCCCGGGGTTGCTACTGCTCTTTTGGCAGCTCTTCGGATCCGTGTGGCGCTGTAGATTGGGCGCTACACGAAAATGTTTTCGTTCCACTGCTGAGTTGAATCAAGAGAAAATGATCCCCAGAGAACGCAACCCCCATGACCCATCTGAAGAGAAATCCGTAAAATCACGTGTCACGAGATTTCACGGATCACGGCAATAATTTTCCTGTTTTCACGCATCACGGAGCAAATTTGGGGTGAATCACGGAGAACCTCTTCACCCCCCTGTTTTGAAAGTTTGCAAATAAATTAAATTGAGCTCAGTGCAGTGTGGCAACAATGAGGTAGCGGAATGTTGTGCTTTCCATTGCCGATCAAAGAATAATGGCTTGTATACACTGACTGTAGGGGAGAAGTGGTTTCATGCGAAAAAAAAAAGAAACTCGGTACTTTGCAGACATTCGCGCAGAAATGAGCGCTTCTTTGTTATAAAATAAACTGAGCGTTTCGTCTTTCGAGAATTCATGGAACGCTGATTCAAACAGACATTCGCTCAGAAATGAATGTTTTGAGACGAAAAACATTTCAACAAGTCAGTTATAATTTCTTTGACTGAATTAAATGCAGCACTCTGCTGAACTTTCGAATGTTGACGCAAAGCTCATTGTTCCCGCGTTAAAATGCGACACACGTGTGCTGCCCTCACGTAAAACCGGAAGCGAGAATGTTACTTCCGTCCTCTCCGGCGTACGGTTTTCCGAGACGAAAATCGAGGTTTGAATTTGTGGCCCCGCGTGGGGCTTGAATTTAGCTTGATTGTGTTAGAATCACACCAGGATTTGAAACCAATCATTCATCAATAACTCTCTCGAGTTTTGGGCGATAATTCCTAAATCTTCTATTTTTTAGAAGCGTTTTCCGAGGGCTACTCAAAGTTGTTTCATCCCTTGTCTCTTTTTGAGGTTAGTGCCAGACGGAAGCCATTTCGTGGTAATGAGGCCCTAGTGGGCGAGTCTGGGCAGAGCATAATTAGCCAATCAGAAAAGACCAAAACGCAGGGCAAAGAAAATAGATTTCCTTTCGCTTTATTCAGCGAAAAATGGAAAGGTTTTTATTATTTTTCTTGATCTAAACTGTAAAGGTGAGCTCCCTGTGATTTCTCCGAGATTAAAATCCGACAAAGTGTGAAATGGTGCAACAAACCGCTAGTGGTCTGGAGCTTCTGAAGTAAACAAGGTAGTTTTTAGTTCGGGGTCTTAAAAATACAAGAAAAATTTAAACTTCGATAACCTAAAAAAAATTCATAAGATAGAGCAATATTTTAGCTTTAAAATGATAAAAAGCTGATTATAATAGCATAAATTGCGACGCGACGAGAATTTTTTTCCGAAGACACCCCTCACGGGTTTACAGAGACCTTAAAAGGGCCTTTACTTAATTCTATTATTGATTACTTATACATAAGTTTCATTGTAGCTGATAATGCTTACCTTAAGGGACATTTTTATGTAAAAACCCTCACAAAAAAGTATATTTCAAGTAACTAAAGTTTAAAATGATAAGTGTTAAAAGTCTCCGTTTTGGAAAAAAATCGGGATGCATTTAGACGAGGTCTGAAAGCAAAGAGCTAGCAATTTTCAGTTTCTCTTTCCTTCCCTTGGTCGCCATTTTCTTTTCGATTCTGGCTGAGAGTCCCGAGACGAGATTCAAAACCACAGGGAACCCGCGCGGATTTGGTGACAGCACTATATCCATTGAAGAAATTCTCGTAATATGTACAGTCAAGTCCTGCGCTCCCGGTGACACTGGCGCTGAACCTGTCCGTAGCCCCGAAGAGTTAGGATTGACAGGTGTTTCTCAGGAGCCAGCCAGGAGCCAGCCAGATCCTTCAAAAGAAAGATGCAATTGTAATATTTCAAGGAAACTCGTTCATAGTCAAAAGCGAGCACAAGTCCAAGCCCTAATTTGTTTCCCATTAACAAGCGAATGGCAAGACCACCTGTGACGACTGGTATAAAGCAGAGATCTGTCCACGCTCACTGGCTGTTGCTGAGAAATGTGGGGTGTTAAAGTTGTTCTAAAGGTGGTATAAATGAAGCAGCCACACCCTCAACCTGACAAGTTTTGTCACGTACGAATGTGCAACAGCTCTGCCGGGGTTGGGTACAAAGGAGAGTGTCCTGCAACGACTCGCCGTAAAGGTACGAGAAGAGAAAAACGATGACACAATAATAGTCATTCCACGGCTATCTGACGCTAACGATCAAGCCCAACTTAAAAACGTGCTGCCAAGGGCGGCAGCTAGCGACCAGCATTTAGTCAACAAAGCAAGTCCTAGGATGCCACAGTTGAAACCCAGTGTCCACCAGCCAAACACCTACCCACCCCGAATTGGCACACCAAGGCTTGCCGGCTTGACACATCAAGTCCTGCAACCCGTCCCCAATGCCGGATTAAGCCAACTAGGGCGTCCCCATTATCCAACTCCGCAGCCAGGGCACTTTCATCATGTACCCTCTAGCATTCTGTCCTACCCAGGTGATTTGTTATGGGTGTTCAAACACACTAACGTCATTCCTAAATGGAGGAATGCTCACCATGAATAGTTTAACGATATTTTTGATAATATTACTTCAAATTGACCTAAAACATTCAAAATATCTGAACTATCAAGACTACTAGTCAGGATAAGGGTTAATACATCGTTTTAGTATATTTTTATAGTATATGCCTCGTTCTATTAAAGATTAATACTATTAAGGTACCTAATCAATAAAACGAGCTGTCCGAACCAGCGAACTCACTCATAGCGTAGTGGTTAGGGTTTGGGTATAGTAACTGGAAAGTAACAGGTTCGAACCCTGATGATTTTCATAATTCTTTTTTTCATTTCTGTAGGTGAGCGCTTGTTTAGAAAAAAAATTCTAAGTGCCAGTGAGCATTCCTCGATTTAGGCGTGTGTCACACTAAAGCCTAGGGTCTATAATCACTCGAATCTGTATTTGCCTCATTACTATCAGTATCAAATGCCGAGCTTCTTGAAAAGTACGAGGTGTGCTCCATGGCCATTTTCCTGTTCCCGGCCTATAGAGCACACACATGGGAACCGGTTAAGATATCATGTAAACAAACTAAGGCCCGTTTCAAACGTCGCGCCAACGTCGTGCCGAACTCAATTCCTCAATAAGGTTCGACGTTAGCGCGACTCAAGCACGACGTTTGAAAGCAAATTTGAATTAGGCTCGACTATTCTATTAGGCACGACTCTGGCTCGACATGTGTTGCCGTGCTATCCCACTGAAGCGCGACTTGGTTTCAAATGTCGTGTTATCGTCGTGTCGAACTCAATGCATAAATTACAGAATGAATTAAAAACTTACCAAACCGGTTTATACGTCGTTGTGAGCAGTCGCAAAAAAAAGAGAGGGGTTGTGCGCAGTCGCAAAAAAGAGATAGGATAAAAAGAAAAGAAAGATTGCGGACTCGTCTGAATCTTCTGAATCTTTCTCCTAAGAGGAGAACCAAAAGAAAGGCGATAAAACAAGAAAGGCCATAGAAGTGTGTGGACAATTCAAATTTGAGGGCCATAAGTTAGAAAACTACTGTATGGTTATTGTGAAACCCTCGTGAAATACAGTTTATTGTATTGTAATGAAGGAAGTAGACGATGTAGCAGATATTATTGCAAACAGCGGATTACAAAGAAACTCATCTTTCAGAACACGAAAAACTCCAAAAATACAGAACTTTACGGGAACGTTTTGCAAGACATGAAGGCACGAAATAATGGTGAATGGCGTTATACCTTTGTTCAACTGAGAAACAAATTCAAGTTTCGCCCGTTGGCCATGTGCCCGCCCACATTTCGGTTCGACGTTTGAAACCAATGTCTTGCCAGAGTCGCGCTAACGTCGAACCTAATAGAATTGAGTTCGGCACGACGTTGGCGCGACGTTTGAAACGGGCCTACGGATTATCAAAGTACTTTGGCGGTAAAAGATATCTGATACGAACTGACCTTTAATCATAGCACGTGCACACAACGCGTACTATATGGAGGAACCAATCGCAAACAATCTCAAGTGGCCGCATGCGTTTCAAAGGTCGATCGTATGGCCGATGATATTACTATAATACCAGCAAGAATATTTGGCGCCAGTTTGGATTAACCTTGAGTGGTACAGGATTTCTCCCTAACTTCCTCTTGAATTCTTGCGCTTTTCTCTGCTCTACGATGGCTGTAAGTAAACGACTGCAGATGAAGTAAATCCAAGGAGACGAACGTAAAAGTAAAAGTCCGCATGGGCAAATATTTCAGTTGTATAGTCTAACTTATGCAGTCTAAGTTATGCAGTTATTCTTGATGTCCAGATGCCGCTAGAAATGGCCTTGAACTTTGCTCAAGCTAGGGAAGCGTGATATTCATTTAACGTTCTATAAAGTTCACGATGTGTGCAAGGGTTAAACTATTGATGTAAGTTACTAAAGTGCGAAAACGCTGTATGCTAAATGAATTTGGTTTTTAGATAGCCACTGACGACAGTGGCCTGTCAGTCACCAAGGTGACTCGTATAAAAGGCTACACTCCGTCCCTCCTGTTGCAACCCAAACAAAGGGTTGAAATAGAAAACTTCGTTAAAGGGAAAAAGTGTACCACTGGAACACTGATAACTGGTGAGTTGCAACGAACTCTAAGTGAATTTAGCTTTGAGCGAAGATTAATTGTCTTTCCGAAAACTCGTAGTAGATCACCACTAAGTTTAGAATGGACCAATAAAATCTTATAGTAACTTAATACCAATGATATGCCGAATATAATACAGTTTGCTGTGCAACGCAAAACTACGATTCTGCGCCAACCATATTCGACACCAGTAGGGATCCGTTTCCATCCACACTGCACTAGCATATAGGTCGTCACGATTTGGGGGTTAATTTAGGTCGCATAATTGAGATATTTTTAGATAAACTTAAAATAAGTAACGCAGCGCCGCCAGAAGTTCCAGGATAAATTAGCCACGCTACGAGCTGCCAATGTGCAGGGAGCGGTGACTGGCACTTCGAGCTCCAAAGCCACCGCCCCTGACGTCCGCTCGTCACGTCTTACGACGCGCGACTTGCGAAACTTGGAGTCGCTTTCAATGGACGTTGAAAAGCGCCTCTCCAAGATGGGGCTTACCCCTCAAGGCGATGCGGTGGTTCGGTCGTCTTCTTCCTCCTCTTCTCATTCCCCATCGTCTTCCGACGGCGAGTCCGGTTCTAGTTCGAGCACACGGAGGGGGTCCAAAGCCCGGTGAGGTAAGACGGGCCGCTCGACTACACTAAAGTCTGGCAAGACAGCTAAAATCTCCACTCGTGTTGTCCGAAAGCAGCTGTGGCCTCACAGCGAGCTCAGTCTGACCTATGTCTCAAAAGCAGTGAGCTACGACGAGCTCTCACTCCAGGAATTTGTGGCGGGCTACGCGGCGATCTTGCTTCTGCCGCATATTTCCCAGATCGAGCGGAAGTATCGCACTGAGCATTTAAGCTCGTTTTTTGTATTCAGCGACCATTCATGAGTGGCCTGTCGTGCGTAATTTTCACGCAGCCGTGCTGTCAGAGATCGAGCGTGGCCGGTTGAATTGGGGCGACTCGTTTTTACACCTCGAGCACTGCACGCTGCTCAGTTCGGAAAAGAAGGCGGGCAAAGAGCAGAAGCGCGGGGCGTTCTCTGAATTACAGTCAAATTCATTAAAAAGACCAAAATAATCATCTAGGTTCGTTAAATAACCTGTCAACTGCTAGATAAGTACAAAATTGGAGTATTTTTGCGTGTTATCGAGCGGATGGAATTGGATTGCGAAATGGTATTTTTGATTTCTTACCTGAGGCTGAACAGTTTTCAGACTTGGAAATCTGATAGCGACAGAACAATGCCTTATGATGCAGATTTCAGTTCCTTTTTCATTCTAAGGCTAAGTTGAAGCATAATATAGGATGCTGTGCTGTTTATGAACATCACTGGCCTAGTTTTCTAGAGTTTTGTTAAAACAACCGTGACAGCCCCTTTTAATCACTAAAATGATGTTCATGACTAGTGCTGAATTGGCAACCACACGTGCGTGATGATGGCGTGCTTTTCCTGGCTTTAAAGTTGTGTAATATATTATTTCAAAATTGCGAGACATTTTTTGACATCGTATACAGGATTATATTGCTACTAATCGTTACTCAGCCAACAGTTTTATACCTTATAGTTTTAAAGGCACTCAGGAAAAAACTATTTTGATATGTAACGATTGAATGTATTTTAATTTATGTCTCCAGGATATCCTATAATCTTATTGTAAATTCAAAAGTCAGAAACGTTTTACTGACGATAGAACATAGATTAGGAATTGTTTAAACAAAATTACATTCTCCATTTTGATTTATATGAGTTAAGAAATAAACATTATATTTTTGTAAACAGGAACCAAGCATATGTGTGATGAAGCACTGGACACAGAGCTCATCAAGCTAAAATAACAAAGCATTGTTGAAGAACCTGGTAAATACATTTTATTTTTTATCTGCTGTTATAACGTTTGTCCCCAAAATAAATGTACAAAGGCAAATTGCTTTTAAATTTATCAGGCCCTAAACTAGAATAAAAAGAAATCATGTATTAATTTTACAGAGCTACATAATCATATTTCTAGTCGTTATCATGATAAAAATGGGTGGTAGCCAAATAGCCACACAGCCTTGTGATCACACATATGATAATGAATCGTTAAAATGCTAAATTTCATCTCATTGGTAAGGTAAAAACAAATTAGTTATAAGCAGTAGGGAAAAACGTTTGAAAATCTTCAACTTTCACAATATGACCTCCACTCATTGACAGAGGCATTCGAATTTTAAACTTTAAATTTTGTCATCAAAATTATTAAAAGTTATAGCACCTGATGACTTTCAAAACATTTGTTAAAACAGCAAATCATGGACGAGATATTGTTCTCAAAAAAGACCAAAATGAGGCAAGAAAAAGGCTTCTTCTTTAATTAGGAAAACTGAATTGTGGTGTACGAATTGGGAATTCCAACCCCATGTCCATCAGCTGTCTTTAAGTTATTATAAATGTGTGGTTCCAGAAATGGAAGAAATCAGGTAAATTACCCCCAACCACAGAACCTTTTTAATCCTTCGAGCTGAACGGTCATGCTGCGAATTCGCTCCCGCGAAAATCAAATTTAAAAAAGTCTTAAACACTTACAAAAATGACGAAAGATAAAACAAAATCAGAGTTAAAGAAAGATAATGAATGTCTTCGCGAAGAGATCTCTGATTTGAAGATACAAATCCAGAAGCTGATTGAACAAGTTGGTTCTTCGCCAAGCAAAGCTTCGACTACTCAAGACGGTTTGCTCTCACTAGTCAAGGAGAAGTCGTTCGAGTTTCTTAGTGC
The DNA here is from genome assembly GCA_033964015.1 of Scolanthus callimorphus. Lineage (NCBI taxonomy): Eukaryota > Metazoa > Cnidaria > Anthozoa > Actiniaria > Edwardsiidae > Scolanthus > Scolanthus callimorphus. Next base: position 16,773,621 of record CM066916.1, on the reverse strand, counting down.
TGAGTACGACGACCTTAACTCATTCAAGGAGCAAACATTAAAGGAATTAAAGGCTATTACTACTCGTATCGATGCAGTGTCCAAAAAATGTTCTGAAGTTGCCATCGCTATAGAAGCCCTCGAAGACTATAGCTACCAGTACAACATAAAGATCGTTGGGATGCCTACCCTTGGGCAAAAGGAAAGCGCGGAACAAACAACAAGTTTGTGTTTACAGCTATTTTCGTCCCTTGGTGTAAAAGATGTATCAATCATGGATATTGATACCGCCCACCGTGTACCTGCGAGACGTGCACAAAATAAACCAGACGCTATAATATGTAAATTCACAAGGCGCTTAGCGAGGGAAAAGATCATGGCCGCCCGCAAAAAAGTTGGTGGAGTAACAGCTACGCAGTTGGGTTTTCCTGAGGCATCAATAGCGAATTTAGCTATATACGATCATCTGTCACCAAGGATCCAGTCACTTCTTTTTGAGGCCAGAAAATTCAAGAATGTCAACAGTTATGCTTTCTGCTGGGCTAAGAACAACACGGTGTTTCTACGCGAGACGGAATCCTCTGATGTCATAAAGTTATCCCGCCTCGCCGACTTGCATTCTCTGAAATGACGTTGTGTTCTACAATGAAAGCTAAGTTTGTGTACATGTTAGAATATTCTTTGCTTTGATTGCTCATAATGTATTCTAACAAAATAGAACAGAAAACTGCAAGATCTATTCTTAAAGAACTGCTGTTTTTCAATTTCACTGGTAGTTTACCGCTATATTTGGGTCGATTTAACAATTCACTTAATACTCAATTTCCTTATAGAAGAAACTTGGATTCACTTCCTAGTCTTTATGACCTAGATGTTTTTAGCTTAAACTCCGGCCCTTTAAATGATTTAAATCCAGATAATAATTTGCCTAGACAGTACATTCAAAGCCGCTATTTTTCTCCTCATAGCTTTAGCAAGTGCACTAGTAGCCTTTCAACAAACCAATTACAGTCAGGTCTCTCGATTTTTCATAATAATGTTGTTAGTTTAAACCGAAATCTTGAAACACTCGTTACAGAGTACTTATCTCAAATTGACTTTCATTTTAATATAATCGGTGTAACTGAAACCAAAATTACAAATTCAAATGAGAACGCCTGTCTACCAAAAATTCCTGGCTATGCTTTTGAGCACGGGCCTACACCTTTATCTTCTGGCGGAGCCGGCCTTTTCATCGATGAAACGCTTGATTACACAATCATTGAAAAGACATCAAACGAAGCTTTCCAGGCGTTGTGGGTGGAATTGTCTTTTGTTAAAAGAAAAAATATTATTTTAGGCATTATTTATCGTCAGCATAATTCACCGGAACGTTTTTTACAATATTTAGAAGAAACCTTGGAAAGGCTGTCTTCTTCTGGAAAGATAATTCACTTGCTAGGTGACTTTAATCTCTGTCTTCTGAAAATCCAGTCTTCTAATTTTAGTCATGAGTTCCTTACAACCCTTCAAAGTAATTATCTTCTTCCAACTATTGACAAGCCAACACGTGTGTACAAAACTTCAGCTTCTTTAATTGATAATATTTTTGTCAATAACCCTGATCAAGTTCTGCAAAGTGGCAATATCATTACTGATGTCTCTGATCATTTCTCACAATTTTGTATTCTGAACTCTGCCCGTGATAGAATTCCCAAGACAAAAATTAAGAAACGAGATTTTTCAAAATTCTCGCCAGTTCAATTGAATAATGACTTATCTGCTATAAATTGGGACCACATAATAGAAGAAAACTCTAATGATATTGACGCTTTATTCAGTTCCTTTTATAACCAATTAAATAAAACAGTTAACAAACATGCCCCTATTAGAAACCTCTCTCTTCGTGAAACTAAACAGCTTTCTAAACCATGGATAACCGGGGCCTTAGGGCCTCAATAAAAATAAAAAAATCAATTATATAAAACTAGTGAATTTAGTAAATATAAATATTATAGGAACAAGTTGACTTCTTATATTCGTCTTAGTAAGCAAAGATATTATTTTGTTTATTTCAATACTAATTTCAATAACATGAAAAAAAACATGGCAAGGCATAAATGAACTGCTAACCAACCGCAAACAAAACCTGAAAACAATAAAGGCATTGCAAGACCCTAGAAATCAAAACAAAGTTACTAAAAACCCTTCCCGTATATCTAATATTTTAAATGAACACTTTGCGACTGTAGGCGATAAATTAGCACGAATGCTTTCTTCAACAGGTAATAATTATATGAGCTATCTGGCTCATTCAAAAAAACCTGAATCTTCTTTCCTCTTTAAGCCGGCTTTAACAGATGAAATCAAGTTTGAAATATTATCTCTGTCTAATACTAAATCACATGGACTGTATTCATGTCCCACACAGATCCTCAAGTGCTCATGTGACATAATATCTACCATTCTTTGTAAAATTTTCAATGTCTCTATTGAATCGGGGACCTATCCGTCTAAGTTGAAACTATCAAAAATCACAGCAATTTTCAAAAACGATGATGAAACCATTGCCTGCAATTACAGGCCAATTTCCTTATTATCAAGCTTTAATAAAATCTTTGAAAAATTAATATTCAATAGAATGATGGATTTCATTAACAAAAATGATATTTTACATTCCTCTCAATATGGTTTCCGTAAGTCTCATTCCACCAACCATGCAATTATTGATATTGTGGAAGCAATACAAGGAAATATGGATCGCCGTCTCTTCACTTGTGGCATCTTTATTGACTTAAAAAAAGCATTCGACACAGTAAATCATCAAATACTTCTCGACAAACTTTATTACTATGGCTTTCGGGGAATTATTCACAACTGGTTTTCATCTTATTTTTCAAATCGAACTCAAACAACTCAGGTGGACTCCTGTATTTCAAATAAGTTAGAAACAACCTGTGGTGTACCACAAGGATCTGTTTAGGGCCCCTGCTTTTCCTTCTTTACATAAATGACATACATTCTTGCTCTGATAAACTAAATGTTTTTCTCTTTGCTGATGACACCAATATTTTATTTGCTGATAAAAATCTAAAATCTTTGGAAACAACAATAAATATTGAATTAAATAAGGTATGTAAGTGGCTAACTTTTAATAAACTAACCTTAAACGCTAAAAAATCAAATTATGTTATTTTTCACCCCTATCAGAAAAAAATTGTTGATCCTCCAAAAATTTCAATTTTCAATTATGACTCAAACAGCTTTATAAATCTTGAGCGGAAAACATGTGTTAAGTACCTTGGAGTTCAAATCGATGAAACCCTCTCTTTTCGAGACCATATCAATACTGTATTAACTAAGATAAGTAGATCTGTCGGTATACTAGCTAAATTAAGACATTTCGTACCCTTTTCTATCCTTATGAATATTTATAATACATTAATTGCACCTTACTTAAATTATGGCTTAATCACTTGGGGTACCGCACCCAAGTCCTATATTGATAAACTTCTCCTACTTCAAAAACGTGCTCTACGACTAATCCACTTTACTGATAGGAAAGAACATGCTATCCCCCTTTTTGTTGATGCTGGCATTCTACCAATTAACTTCTTATATTATGAATCTGTTGCAAATCTTATGTACGATGTTGATCAAAATATTGTCCAAAAAAATATCTTAAACTTGTTTTCTCGAACATCATCCAGACACCATTACTTCACCCGTTCTGTGTCCTCCCAAAATTTCAACCGACAAAATGCGCGATTGAATATACTAAAAAATGCTTTTTCACATGTTGGGGTCAAAATTTGGAATGATATCCCCCTGAACCTCAGGCATCTTCCCAAAATAAGATTCAAAAGAAAATTAAGAGAAATTCTATTAGATATTCTAATGTCTGAAAATCGGTATAATATCGATGCAGATGAAATATCTGTATTGATTTCAAAGAAGACATAGATTATGCTCACTTTCTCGTATCTTCTACTTCTTTTTCCTCACTTAATTCCTTTACCTTATTATTATTATTATTTTTAATTGAAGTCTTAAAGCTATATGAAATATAAACCTCTTAATAGTCACATGTAATCTAATTACTCTGAGAAATCTGTAAGACTGGCCCGCCTCGATTAGTTTGTACTACCTGCGGGTCAGTCCGATTATTTATCTTATACTTAGAAAGATCAATAAAATGAATGAATGAATGAATGAATGAATGGGGGTGATATTTTCTGGGACCACAACACAATGATAACCAGGGGCATTATTAAAGGGGCTCTCTCACGTATTCCCACTGCCCGTGGTCTCTCACTTCAGAATAAAAGTCCACCGTGGACCGACGCGTTTTTGGATGTAAAGCGAAGGGGGAAACGATTAGATCGTGCGACAAATCCGTCTCCATCGCCTTTAATTTTCCTTTTCTTGTCCTGATTTCACCTTATTTACAAAGGCTGGTAATATTTAAGTTTATTTAAAGACATATTTGAAGCCACGAGGCTCCGAGAGTCCTGTTAGAGGTTCCTATGGAATCGGGCTCGAAGGAAAAGCGACGAGGTCAGCCATCTTTACCTTCTTCAAAACTGAACAAGCGAAAAAACAGGAAGGTTTGGCGACTTGACCATCCAGTTATATACCTACATGATGCAGTGTTTCAGACCTGGAGGTCAATGCGATCAGCAGCAACCTTCTCTAGCGACTCTAGTTTCGCTGCGTATCTCCTTGGTTTGGAGTTGAAGCGAAGGGAAAAGCATGGCCTTGGCGGGTAAGTGTGAAGTAGCCTTCTCGAAATTGTTCGCTTCCCGTTTGCATTATCTTCGAAAAATGTCAATGTACATAAATTGATATACGTTATTTCCTTCAGGCCACTTCTCTCGGCTGAACGCGATACAACGAAAGCTAGTATTGGCAAACGATTTCATCCAAGTGAGTTAATTAATATTATTTGCTCGAACGAATGAAGTGTTTCATCCTACTTCGAGTGCCTCTGATATGTGCGCAACGGCTTCGTATTTTAACACTTTCTATTAGATTTAAAAGACAAAAGGAATTTTAAAACAAATCCAACCAATAAGTGGCTGCATGTATTGGTCTCCCTGCTGGCAAATATTTTTTGTTTACGGACAATGAAGAGTAACAACCATCACGAGCGAACGTCGAGCCCGAGTCAATTACGAGTCACGAGGCAACTTCGAGCCACTGTTATAATTGGTCATGTTTTCTAGTTTGTCGGCGCTATTTACCCTTTATAAACCCATGGCAGTACTTTCTACAAGCGTCTGCACTTTATTCTTCCCGAGAAAAGTAAGAAATTGTGTCTCGATCGTATAGTATCCCGGCCGTGGAACCAGGACGAACTGCGATTCGTTTTCGTGGAAAATGCATCTTAATTGATTATATATAACCCTAAAATGTTAAAAGGCTTTAACATCAAGAAGGTACTTACGAAGATTAAATATTTTTCGTATTCAAAGCAAACTGTGCAGAAATATTTTGTGCCCAGCCTTTACCGGGCCACATGAACTAATCTTACAAGGGTCACGAATGAATGTGAGTTATTATTATTAGAGAGCTAATACTAATCATGGCTAAAGTTCTTTAACAGTCGAAACGCATAAGTTCTCAAATGTTTTCAATGGTGGCAATTTTGAGTTATTAAAGTGCAGCCATATATACTCCGTGCAGGTGTGAGTGTGATTGTGATTCCAAAACCCAATGCTAATGCCAGGATTAATTATTGTATCCAAAACCATGCTAAACCCACTATTGAAAGTGTAAAATAGGAAATGCGAAAATTAATGTATTGTATAAATGCATTGTAATGCAATTACTTTGCTAATAAGAAATAGAGGCTACATGTATCAATATTTCGATAATACGAGGAGAAGATGGGGGATTGCAAAAACAAAAGCAGACCTTGGCTCATGGATGGCTTGACTTGTTGGGCTGGAATTTGACTCGTGAAATAAAACACTCTATTATGGGGGATCTCACAGCTGCAGGATCACTTCTCTTCTGTTTGAATTTTGTTAGATCCTGTTGCAACCTCCACGCCAATGAAGCGGAAAGATCTATCTGTACCAGAGTCAGTAGTGCCAGTTGTCATCGCAGATACAAGTGATAGTGTACCAGAGTCAGCAGTGCCAGTTGTCATTGCAGATACAAGTGATAGTGTCCTGGTGGATGTTGAAGGCTCTTTCCACTCAGTCGTTGATGACATGGTATTTGTAGCTGATACAGGCTATGCTGCCAGCAGCAGCGATGAGGACCATGAAAGCAGTGATGAAGATAATGAGCTACTACTAGCTGAGAAAGAGGCAGAAGAAGTTAGGTATGATCACGCTTGTTTTGAGATTTTTATTATTTAGTTTTATAATCAATCGAAGTAACAAATCATTTTATACAATTGCAACCAGCAGGAGCCAACTTTGAGCCCAAGTCAACTACAAATCATGATAATAGTCATGTTTTCTAGTTTTTCAATATCATAATTTTCCTCTTTTGATTCCAGCATGTATCTGCAAGAGGCCCTCAAGGAGGTCCAGGGTGTGAATGACAATGCCTCCACAGATTCTGAAAGCAGTGATGTAGACTCCATAAGGTGCACTGCCAGATCACACAATTGCAAAATAGTTGAAAAGTGCATTTTATTGTACCATTATATCAATTGATCTCAACAAAAATAGAATGTTATTACTTGCTCCAGGCTTCATCTTGGTGACTTACATGCATGCATGCTTCTCTATACAGACCAATTACCTATTCCATGTGTATTGCTTCCTACTAGGGACTTGACTGTTTTACGACATTGGTTGTTTTCTGCATCCATACCACTTTCAACAACCCCCACCCCTTTGTAATTTGAAAATGCAAAATTTGGAATTTTTTATTCAATTTTTTATTCTTTTGCTATATGAAAATTGATATTGTGTTCCATGTCAAACACAAGCACATGTTATCAGTAGGCCGTTATTTGTTTACTCATTTGCATAAGCAGGGTCTAGCTTCAGAAGTTTGAAAACCTGCATGGAACATTCCAAACTAGTGAACATCGTTAGTGCTTCACTAAACCTTATGCAAATGAGAAAAGTTGTAAACACTGACGTCACAATATAATCACCTGTATAGGTTATTATGCAATACCTAGCTAATAAAATATTACCAATTTGTTTGGATTTTATAGTGACGATGAGGATAATACAGCACAATTAGATGACAGTATTGTCCTGCCAGATAGTGACAGTGAAAATGTAGACATCGAAATGGAGCAGAATGATGCTGCCAGGCCTGCTCCAATTATTGTTGTACAGCGGCTTACTATCCCAACACCATGGTCTACCCAAACAGCAGTGCCACTTCCAGATACTCCCTTCCTGACCCATGTTGCCCCCGAACAAACATGTGCACCCAGGTTCACTCGCCTTGAAGAGCTGTATGAGGTCAAAAAAGAGGTGGATATTGTCAAGTCAACTAAGTTTATATGCACTGTTGATAAACTGGAAGCACTCTTGCAGCGCACCACTTGTGATCAAGAGGGGTGCAGCCTTCCAGTAACCATCACAAAGAAAAAAGTCCAAGGCTGCACCTTGATAACACACTTTAAAGGGGCACTCGCACGCTTAATATTCGTCCACCGTGGACCTAAAATAAGCAAAATTGTAGCCATAAAAATATATGTATATTTGACCGTAGTAATCAAAATAATCTCCAGATTAATAGAAAAACCTTTCAAGTCTTAGACAAATGCAATTCTAGGTGTTTTGACCTGCTATCTAGCGGATGGAATTGGATTGCGATTTCAGCTATTTTCTTGTCAGAGATGTGGCCAGCAAGCGTGCGAGAGCCCCTTTAAGTGTATGGCAGGCCACAAGGGCAGGTGGGAGTCCTCCCATGTCTACAATAGACTCTATTCCAACAATGTACAGGTAAGGCTTATTATTGAAACCATATCCAACAATGCCTGTCAACCCCGAAAGGTAGAAAAACCTGATTGTTTATCAAATGCAACAACTGTATGAGAAAATCCCAATAAATTTACCCGGTAGACATTAAATATATGAAAAGTTTCACTTTTTCCCGGGAGATCAAGGGTAAAAACCTGGAGACTCCTGCGAAAACCATGAAAAGAGTTGGCCGGTATGCCAGCTCTACCTAGCAAATAATTGTTTTTTCAATTTTGGCAGTAATCTGTTATTGATTTTTTTTCTATGCACAGAAAAAGGTAGAAAAATTACAAATAATATCCCACCAAAGTGAGCAAGATGTCGTGTTAGGTAGTTTGCACCAACATGTAGTCGGATCTTTGCCCTTTTTTCTTGATGTACTGGACGTAGCCATTACATAGGGAACTCTTTGTAATTTTCTCTTTTATTAACCCTTCAGGTTGCTGTGGCCACACTCTTGTCGGGAAATAACTTTGCCAAGCTAGAGCTGCTGGCCAAATGCTTGAACCTTAATTTTATATCGCAGGCAACATATTACCGTATTCAGTCCCTATACACTATTCCGGTAGTTGAAGAATGGTGGTCCTGGATGCGCAAGCAAATTATTGAAGATCTTCTGGGAGATGTTCTTGTCAGTGGGGATGGCCAGTGTGATTCTCCTGGCCACAGTGCGAAGTACCTCTGTTATTATCTCATGGAGTCTGTAAATAACTATATAATTCATATTGAGGTAAATAGGCTTTACCAATGATAAATCTTCCCCACTCTAATAAACAGTGGTGAGCAGAACCTTTTGGATTTCAACACCAGTGACACATGTACTCTACTGTAGTGTGTTAGGCCCATTTTAAATATCGAACATAATTCTGTCATGCTCTAATAAATTTGGAGCTAAGGGATCATATACATATTATTTTAATTAATGCTAAATAATATTTTTGTGTATTGTTATCACTAGATAATAGATAAGAGGGAAACGGCTGGGAAGTCCTCTGCCATGGAAAAGGAGGCCCTGAAGCGTGCTCTCCATCACCTAAAGAACATTATCAACCTGATGGAACTTGTGACAGATGCCTCATCAAGCATCAAGAAATTGATGGGTATATGCATGACAGTCAAAATACAAGACTTATAACTATTAGAAATAGTTCTCATACAGTTGCAGTGTTTTGCGTACTATGTACCACAGACATTACTTCAGTAGAGGGAATCATGCTCTTTTTTACTATAAGCACAATTGCTAAATTCTAGTCAGTTCTACTCTATTTTAGTCAGCCATGTACAGTTGATAACTTCAATGAGTTTTTCCCCCACCATGTAATTCTCTTTTATATTTGTACCATGAATTGTGTCTACCTAAATGTTATTTACTAAATAAAACCCTGTCATTTTGTGTAACAGCTGATGAATTCCTGGAAGTGTTCCATTCTCTCGACATATGGCATAAGGCCAAGAGTATAAGGAAAGCTATTTCCAAGGTGTGTTATAAGAGTTTTCAATAGGACATTTTCATTTGTGTTACCGGTATTGTCTCAAATAGTGGTTTATCTGCATAAGAAAAGAAAACTGAACAGGATTCTGGTTGCATTCAAATGATGCAATTGCAAAAATGTCCTATTGATCTGCATTCTTCTCAACTGCTGTGTAAATCAATACAGTAGGAAAAGCAGAACTTAGTTCATAAGATTAAGTCATTGTCAGGAACAATCTTTTTTTATTCTAATGAACACAGGTTTCTAAACCCAAGTCGATGGCTAAGATCCAGAAATGGACAGGTGCAATAGTGAACAACTTCTGGTACTGTTGTGAAGTGGCCTCCAAGGAATCAACCCATGATGATGCTTTGAATGTGCTAAAGGTGAGATTCTATGCCTGACAGACTCTTTCAAACTGCTATGATGGACTGTTGTGAGATAGAAATAATCCATCAAATGAATAATCATTTTTTTCCTTCACATTTTTAGACCCCTCGCATAAGATTTGTTTTCCTGTTTTTGGCATGTTGGATTTTCTATCAGATTTTTTCTTATGGGAGGGTTGAAAGGGGGTTGGTATGGACAGAAAGAAGAGGTTATGCAAATGAACCCTGTCCTTGATCCATTGTTGAGCTCAAATTTTGTTCCTAATAACATTTTAAAATTACTTTTTCATATAAATACAGAGCAAGTGGCTGTCAATTCTGCACCACATTTGTAACGAACATGATTGGACAGGTGGTAGATGCGACCATGAGCCTATAAATGAGGAGGATCAGCATGAGCTACCGTGGTTCGATAAGCGAGACAAGGATTTTGAAACCCTTCAGAAGGTAGTATGCGAGCCATCCCTTCTTGAGAGCTTCAAACACTATGTCAGATTCAGGTATTGAGAAAATCGCTTCTTGTCTGACAGGAAAAATGAATTAAATTAAATAATACCGCATATAGCAAACATGTTTCTTCAGTGGTTTTCATAAACAACTTACAAGGAAATTATACATAAGGCTTGGGAGGCTCACCCATGAGTGAGACATGAAACGTTTTAGTTCCCTAACAGGTCGAATATGAAAATAACTAATAACCCTCTAGTAGGGTCATCAATTATTAGAATGAATTTGCAACAGTCCTAGTTTGGCAATACAAATGGCCCCTTTGTTTGCATGATTTGGAAATGTACTACCGGTATTTAAAAAATTGCACTTGCTTTTTTCTCAGTTAATATAAACAACTTCAACTGTTGACAAATTCATCATTAATAGGTTCAGTCATACGGCTCTAATTTTATTTTTTGCTGGGATGTGGTGGATTCTCCTTGTGGGGAGATGCCATGAACATCACAACAGGAGCTGGAAATGTGAACCAATGAAGTAAATACAAAAAACATTGGAATTTTCATCTGGATTGCGATTTTGCTCAGGCCTAAAATATTGTTCAGTGCTAGGATACAAAAAATGCTGATTTTGCTGTCCTTGTTCTTATTTATGGTAGGCACACAGGAGAACTGGAGTCTGTCAATGCTCTGTCCTTGATGTACGCACCAAAACGCTGTGCTTTCCAGTAAGTACATAATCACACAATTTGGTGAAGTGGATCATTGTTCTTATACTGGAAGCGGACTTGATTTCATCAACTGATTTTTGTTTTCTTCACACCGATGCTTAGTGACAGCCTTGAACAAACATTCTTTTCATGCAGTGCTAGCTGAAATAGGGTTTACCTTTGCCTGTGATAAGGTGAATTCCTATTTTTTTATTACATGCACCTGTAAATGTTCAGCAGCAAAATTCTGACTTAGTCGAAAGCTATGGCTAAACTAGGACACATGTAGTGGACAACATTTGTGTCCTGCATGTTTCAGTGAGTGGCTAAAATTGGAAACATTTCACGCGTGTCTTGGACACATTTTATTGTTATTGTTTCTTGTCTTCCAAAGAAACATTTATTTGTGTCCGACTACAAAATTTGTTGCATGCAACAATGATTCTCTCGTTGGCCAACTGGGAAACGTGTCCGGCTACAATGATGTGTCCTAGTTTAGCCAGGGTTTAGTAGGTCCCAAAAATCTAATGTCCTACCCCCTTCCCCAGCCTTTATTAGGATGTTTATGGTTATCACTTCTTGGTCATCTCCAGGAATAACGCATACAGAGCAAGGAAGACACTAGCAGCTATAGATCACAATTTTCATGTTGGTCGGAAGGTTGCACGTGTGACAAAAAAGTTCAACCCAAGGACCAAAGTTTGGGACGAAAAGAAGGTCAAAGTTCCAAAATCATACGGATATTTTCCAATGATGCAGGCAAACGTATTGAGAGAGTGCTCCCAGACCAACAAAAATATGAGGTCCCGTGTACCAATGTCAGCAGACGACCCACGGAGGATTGCCCCAACAATTGCCCCAGTGGCAGCACCTCAAGTGATTAGGAGGAGAAGTCGGTTTCCAGCTAATAACTGAGACTAATAACTTATTATTCCCCAATGCGAACTTACTATTCTCCAGGGGCTCCCCAGTGTCATCCATTTCAGTTCAAATGTTAGGCTTCATAATTCTACAACAGACTGATGATGTTTCTAGCTTTTGTTGCTTGAGTTTGCAACAGTCCTAGAGATGTGGAGGCTTTCTCAGTTGGTTTCATTTCAACTCGCAAAATGTTATGACTGAGGGCCATTCCATGTTTTATCTGCACCCCCAACAGAAAAGTTATTCCGAGTTTGGCCTTTTCAAAGGGAGTCAAACCAGAGAAAAGGCTCTTCCGTGGATATTTTCAGGGGGGGTTGAGCAACAATTTCCAAAGGAGTTACTAAAGAAAATGACCTCTGAGGGAAGGGATGGGGAGGGTGCATGCGGCTAAAACAAATGGAATGTCCCCAAGATAAATGTGTTTTGAGGGGTTTTATTTAATCATTGAAACATCAGGCAAGTAGCATTTAAAAGCAGAACCCCCTGTCGAGGACACCTGAGTGGAAATTGTGGGTTGCCCCCACCCACCCTGGATTTTCAGTTACTTTCTTTGCTAAAACCCTGGAATCTGTTTTTACTCACCCATGGCTGCTCTGGGTTACCCACCCTAGAATTCTAGAGGTTCTCAACAGGGGGGTTTATGCTACTGCCCATAACAGTTGGTTCAGATAACATGTGCCCTTTCTTTGTCAAAACATAGCTTTTCTAGGAGTTTGACTGCAATGAAAAGTCAATCAAATTCTTGTCCTTTCTTATCTGCAGCTCCATTATAATATTTGCCTGGTTTCAAAATTGGTGACAAACGCCAGATAACTGCAAATATTTGTTTGACTCAAGTGGTTTTGATTGACCTAAAAGCAGGACTCAGTGTTTTGACTATAGACAAAAATGGTGGAAAGTTGCATGGAAACGAGGCTGGAAATATGAGCATACATTACCACTGCCCAGGGAAGCCTTAGGTGGTCAATGGAGACCGAAAAACTGTGTAATGTCTAGTGTTTTCTGATTTTCTTTTCTTATCGGTCTCCATTCACCAGCCAAGGCTTCCCTAGGCAGCCGCAATGTATGCTCATGTTTCCAGCCTCGTTTCCATGCAACTTTCCGCCATTTTTGAAAAAGGGCTATTACAGGCTGCATGTTATCTGAAGCAGCTGCAATTATCATGTGAGTGTAGAAAATATATGTACCCTGGGGATGGGTGGCATTTGGAAATTCTGAATGTGGGAGGTGGGTTTTCAAGCTCAGAATTCTGCCTGCATGGGGGGGGGGGAGGGGGTCAAAAACTAGTGCCGCCCTAGGTGGGGGTAGATATATTTTCTGGAATTGCCCAATGGTACCCACAAGAAATCTACAGGACCAAAAGGAGGGAATTTGCATTTTGACATTTTCCAGGATACAAACCCTGCTCAATGTATTCTATGGAACATGTACATAATTTTCTATGTTGTACAAAGGTTTTCATAAACAACAAACACTAAATAGCAAACAGGGGCATAGCATAACAGTGTAAGGAATGGACCTGTTTTGAAAAGTCAATTACAAAATTAACATAAGCAATGAATTTCTAGAAAAGAGAAAAAAATATTTCCAGCTGTTAGACTGTAAATAATTACATGCTTTCTTGATTTTAAAATTAGATATGCATTGCATTTTCCAAATATATTTTGTCGTTTTATAAATAAAAATATACAAAATATTTTTAGCATTTTTCTATAATAATAAAATTAAAGTGCAACGTGTATAAATATAAACTTTCTTTACAAAAGTTAAAAAAGAAAATATCCATTCTTTATTTATAATTTTCATATTGGTACATGTTATGATTCCAAGAAATATCCATCCTCCTCCACAAACAGGTCTGTCTTATGACTCCTCATCTTGAATGCCCAAAAATGCACTCAATTTTGTCATACATGTCAAGTCATTACACCCTGGAAAAGAAACCAAATTGCCTCTCTAACCATGCAGAAATTCTCAATGAGAGGATGGATATTTTCTGGAATTACAAACTGCACAAATAAATACCAATATATCTAAACACACGAAACATCTGAACTTTGTCATAAATGTAAATGTTTTGGCTTTAGTCACAGCAGCTTTCATGAACCTATGAAACCTGATTTTTTGTGTTTTACACTGTATAGCAATTTCTTTGTGTTTTCTGTACAAACACTCTGCCTAACTGAAATTTATTTCACAGCTTGATCAAAACCACTCTGATAATAATTTTTAAATGTTTCTGTAAAATACAGTTCAAACCATGTGTAGCTTTTGAAAAATGAGCCATAATGACCCATGATATTTCATAATTATATGTGACTTCTAGGGACTATAAATCATTCACATGCACAGTTACTGGTACACTGGACCAGAACTTGGGGAGGGTGGTTGCTGAGGCACCTTTTCATATCAGTGGCTCCTGAAGCCCATGTAAACACCTGTGTAGGCTGGATATAGATCTCTTATAGCCCACACTACGCAGGATGGGGCTACTTTTCTGTTCCCCTTCCCAAGGTGTCCATACCTGTCCAATGTATAGGCTCGGTATGCAGCTTTTCTAAAGGACCGTGCACTGCTGTCCTGCACATCGTTCCTGATGTCTGCCCGGTCCCTTATTAGAAGCTGCAACACCTCTGCATCCATGCAGAGTTTTCGAAACCTCCCATTTGTGGTTACACAAATGTCTTCCCCACAGCATTTGTTTTCGATTTCAAGCGGCATAACTCTGCACAGTCCACATTTGCACCAGGCTGGACGTGGACCTGGTGGCCTTGGGTGTGGGGCTCCTGGTGCTGCTGCGGTGGGGGATGAGGCTGTTGAAGGTGATGGACCAGAGGCAGCCGACGAAGATGTTGATTCTGCCTGCTGGGGAGGTCGATTGAGTGATGATGGAGTAGATCTGGGTACTATGTTGCTATAAGCATAAGGGTCAGGTTGATCCTCATCATCCTCGGCTATCAAAAGGGCATTGATGTAATCTAGGCTGCCAACACCCTTCTGAAGGCTCTTTACGGCTAATTTTCTGACCATTTCTTCGTCTAATGTTGCTATAAATTCCTATAAAAGAAGTGAAATTTGGAAAGGATTTATTTTCAAGGTGTTATCACACGCTAGCAGAAAATAGAAAAAGCCTGATGCAGGGTTTGGAATATCACCTCAAACTACATAGTCCAATTTGGTTAGCAGAAATAAAAAGACTCATTTTCGTAGTTAGCTTTCAAGGGTTGGAATATCACCTCAAACTACATTTTTTTTATAGTTTAGCTTTAAAAAATAACTACATGCAAAATAATAATACAATATTTTCGTTTTCTTTGTGTATTCACGAAGCTGCCCTAAAAATGTTTACCTAAAATATGACAAGGAAAAAAGCAGACAAAACAGGAGCCGAGAGATGCCAACGATTCGGATTTTAGGGCGGCTACTAAAACCTATAATAAGATGATAAATGCACCTTCACTTGAGAATTCTCCAGTCTTCGTTCTTCATCTTCTGTTCTACGACGGGCCTTCACTTCAGCACGCGTTGGACCGGGGATCTGAACCTGTTTGATTTTGAAAATGATTTGATTTCGTTAGAAGTCTACTGAGTAAATTTTATTACAAACACAAAAGTACCATAAACTTATTTTTTTGAAGACAGCCAATGGAGGGAACACAACAACTTTACTCAGATTTGTAATCTTACTTTATTTTGACATGATTTGCGAGGTGAGCCGCACTTGCAGTGGCTTGAGCACTTTCTGTTTTCGCTTTTGCAGGGGCATCTCCTCGTTTGGCAGGAGCTTTTGCATTTGCAAGGCTCGTATGCTGGCTGCAGTAAATAAGGATAGTGTTGAAGTCAGCTAAGAACGCGCAGAGGAAAAACTCGACGAAACACCGCTTTTGTAAAAGTTATACTCACTACTTCAATAGCAGAAAGCTCCATTTCATCTGATGAGGCAGAAGAGTTTAACTCGGACGCCATATTTGTGGAATTATTTTGGGTAAATAACGTGAATCTTCTTTTGAAAGCAGCGCGCCGAGTGTAGCAGAGTGTCACAGGTCGACTGTGAGGAGCCCGCGGATTTTGGCCTGCGGATGCTAGGAGTTTGATGACAGTAGCATCTGAGCCCTTTTGGTGAAATGTGAGAGAGCCCCTTTAATGACAGCATGCAGTTTGCATGGCCAGCAGCTAGAGAGGGGCACACAAGTAACCCAAGATTTTTTTTTTAAGTGATTGTGTGTGTATATTAATTAAATTCATAGGTCATTCAAAAGGTCTTCGACAGCAACATGATCACAAAGTGAAAATATGGATGTAAGTATTGTTGAATGCCATAACTGGAACTGTTTAACTTGCCTATAATAAAATATAATATATTGGTATGTAATGTATGGTGCTACAGCGGAACCCCAATTTCATGGCAGCTAGCATCATTAAATCAGGAGTATCATTAATTTGTAAAGAGTTCAAAGATGAAACATTGCTGTTAGGACCTACTGTATAATGGTCATTGTAATATCAGGATATCGTTAGTCAGGAGGATTGTAAAACCGAAGGTTCCACTGTACAGTAGTAATTATTAGTACCGCACATTTTAGCATAATGCTGTTTACTACAATGTGCTTGGTTTTCTTTTATTTTTAGGTGCTGTCTGGTATTGTCGCCTCCATGAAAAAGATGGATATGCCACCAAGTTGATGGGGTTACTGTTTACTAAAACTGCAGGGAAAGTTTCACCAATCAATCATAACTATAATTGGGCTGAGCTTGATGCAAGCAAGATCTATTTCATGATCTATTTCGTGCGCAACGTTTCAAAGGCAAATAACATTCAAGGGAACGCAGCTACAACATTCTATAACATCCTATATGATACAAAAAATTGCAAAGGCAGGACTCACGTAGACCTCCTTGAAACACTGCTGTGATGCAGAAAATGCTAAGGGCGTTGTCGCGCTTTTATTAGGTGAGGGGGGCCATGAAATTATGACGAACTCTTTAGCATTATTGCAAAGATATTCTATCACACCTTCCAAAATATTATTCAACATGAATTATTATTTTCTTTGCTACACATTTGTAGGCTAACACGAGTAAAGATTCCAGGTGCGGGTTGTTCAAAGGTGGATTAAATTTAAACCAGGTTTAGTTCTGAACAAAACCATCGAGTCACCATGGTAATTAATCCTGGATTAGTGCTAAACCACTTTCGAGCAACTAGACCCAGGAGAATAAAAGAACTTTCCCAAGTTACTGTTGCTACGTCAAACAAGCCAAATTTAAATATTAGCAATCGGAGTGCGTTCTCTGGAAAAAGCCGGCAATTAAATGTTAGTATATTTTTCCTGTGAAACAGGCGCAGGCCACCTTAAACGACTTTGAAAATCATTTAGACGATGTGTTTTGGAAAGTCGTTTATACGTTTTGGATAATCATTTAAACAATCTGGAAAATCGTTTAAATGATTTGGATAGTTGTTTATACGAATTGAAAACTGGTTTAAACGTTTGCAAAAGTCATTTACCATTTGTTTATTTTGGCCATTAAAGGGAAAATCATTATTACACGTTTTCCCAAAGAGGGTCACATATTACTATGATACTTTATACAATCCTAAATCATTGCCTAATTCAGCTACCAGGGGAAGGGTTATTTTAGCCGTTGTTCCCAGGGCAGGGAATTTGACATGAAAATGGAGTAAAATGTCAAATCCCCCTGGGTATCATTATGTCTGGCCTCTCCCCTGGGGTTTAACACTGACTGGTGCATTAAACATTGATGTTCAATGATGTAAATGTTGAGTGGAAATATTCACTTCGTTTGACACATGGCAATAGGTAAATATAGCAACTGCCCTTTATTTATTGTTTACCATTTTTGTTTTTTTGTGTTTTTCAACTTCACAAAAGCAACCACTTCAAAAAAGAGCAAGACAGAGCAGTGCTCGACCTTAGCGGTTGTACACTTGTCCTGAGCAAGTAAGAAATGCTTCAGTACAAGTGAAAACTCAGGGGCACTAGTCGAAGGATAAGCAACATTTTTGTGCAAAATTTTAAACATAAAACATTTTGCTGGTGTGTGGTTTGTTGTTGAAAAGTGTTCACACTATTTTTTTGAGAGATTTTTGCATCAAACGCTTGAAGCAAGCACCTTTTCATAAAAAAATGTTTGTCTTGCTTTCGTCCAGTCACCAGTTCACGATTACTGGACAGGTCCACAGAGGCTAATGAGTAATGGGCAAGTTACATTTAGAGCGGTTTTCACATGACTGTCGTGAAAGCAATTTATAAGTAATTCACTATCCAATCAAATGCAATGGTAATTCAACAACAAAACCAATCAGAGAGCAAGGTGATTCACAATCTCTCCTATTCGCGAGCGAGGCCCATCACAAGTAATTGTGTTCTCTATGGGATCTGATTGGCTGAAGGATCAAAGATCATGCTCTTGACCAATCACAAACCGAAGCAATTGCAACAGTCACAGGCAGTGCTCGATGCACTATTTTGTCACTTATGGCTGAGTTTTCAGCTTTAAGCAAGAACATGAGTGAAATTTACGGTCGTTCATGACCTAAAAAATACTCTTTAAAATGGCAGAATCGTTCAATTATCTGACAGGAATAAAGCTATGGCACTTACTCCACAGCCTGGTTGCTTCTTTGGCTATATCTTGCATAAAAATCTTAACTCTGATTTAAAACACGACTGCACATGGCTGACATAAAGGAGTGCCGGAACCGTTCTGTATGAAAGCGTGGCATGCCGTATTTCCTTTGAGATCTAAGGTTATGGTCACGGTTCTTGCGTGGAAAGTCTTGTGAAAACCGCTCTATATGGTTCGTACCGGTACATAGGCCTTTGAGGTCTATATTTGAAAACAATTATGTATACCATAACTGGACAACTAAAAACTTGGCTAGAGCACGTAGCCGTGCTACTTGTCCTGGGACTAGTGGCCAAAAAAGTTAAGGTCGAGCACTGACAGAAAGAAGGGAAATGTGCTAAATCTACCGTTCTTACCTGAACAACGCTGTTCTGACTGCCGCTTTACGATGTTCAAAAGTGTCTCTTTCGCTCGTCCAACACCATTTGCAATCAAACATTCAATCAAACTATTGCTTCTATCATTCCTTTTGCTGTTAGCACAATGGCAATTACGCTTTAAGGGAAAAACAGGCTCAATTTCGAGAAATATTTCCATCCCTCGTGCCGCTCGTCTGGGGGAGGAGAACGCAAATGCAAACGTGCCAAAACGGATCGGAATGATTGCCTACGTAACCACGCATTTTGCAACCAAGCCTCGTTACAGACCACAGTCAGCCCGCTCTTTTAGCAAAAGAATAGTTGTCAATTTCCCAGGAAATGCAGGAAATGTTTACATCCATGCCTTAGTGAAAGGCTTAATTTGTGGTGCGTCTTCGACATCGACCTCGCTAATACATTTCTGACCTACGAATTTTCTGAAACTTGGCCAGATGAAAGTTCAAGTCTTCTAATGAGCATCGCCAAGATTTAATGTATCAGTCAATTCCAGCGGCGACCATGCCCCCCGGGCAACCCCCGGGATTTTGGTAATTTCCAAAAATAAAACTGAAAATTCCCCGCCCCCGGGCTAGCAAAAATGCAAAATATCCCACGGTGGGGATATCAAGAAAATTTCGCCAAAAACTGTCGTTTTGCCGACGTTGCAAAACTTCCTTATTAGGAAATTCCCCCTTACCTTATTTGGAAGGTCTGTAAGTACTTTTCCTCATAAGGCAGGAAAATTTACCAAAACTTGCAGATACTCGAGACTTGCCATTAGAAACAGCGCGTCTCCCAAACAAAATGGCCGACAAAATGACCGAAAAGGACTGGAAACCACCGACAGCACTTCATAGGGATTCCTGTGTGTTTTATTCTGATATTTTCAGACTTCGAAAGAATGACAACCACGGACCATTTGCACAGTTGAACTTTTCACGGATTTTCAAGCATGCTAGTGTAACCGCTAGCTTTTCGCCTATGGATTTGCGAATGTGGAATATAAATAAAAAGTACAAAGGAGAGTACAAGTTTTGATACTTTTAAAACACGCCTTTAATAACAACAACACTGCTACAGTATGTAAATCAAATATCGTCACGATAGTCTCAATATTGTTGTTTTTCTCTGACTGTGTTGAACTAGTGTTTTGTAAGCCAGATCAATCCTCGTACAAAGTCAGTCGTTTAATGAATTACAAAAGCAGAAAATCAGGGACCGTTCATTGTTTTTATCAGAAGAGGGGGCTGGTGGAAATGAGGGGCATCACCCAAAAAAATACGGCATCAAAGGGGAGCCACCCCCAAAAATATGCCTCTAAAGGGGGGTCACCAAAAAATACAAGCACATAACAGAAAGGGAAACGAAATGTTTGTATTTTTTACAGCATGCTGTAAGCAAGAAAATACACCGTACAACAACTACTTTACAGTATCATACCTGGCAACTCTCGGTTTTGAGTCAAATCTCCCGGTCTCCCGGTTTTCACCGTAAATCTCCCGGGAAATCAACTCGCTCAGCTAATCTCTGCAGGAAAACCTCAAGATTTTAAGCGAACAACGTTTTTTTTTCTTTGGGGGGGGGGGTTGAGACGAGGTTATGACAACGCTTTCCCCTATCTCCCGGTTTTCACTTGTCCAAGGTTGGCAGGTATGCAGTATGTCGGCTTTTTATGTACACTCACTTTCATGTCATCAGAAAAAATACATTGGGGAGTTGGGGGGCAACCTAAAAAAATAGGGACATGAAAGGGTGGGCCACAATCCCCCTCATTTCCACTTGCCTCCCCTTCCTGATTACAAAGGAACGGTCCCTCACTACTAGACGGATTTGACCGTCCGGAAAAGCCAGGCGTAATTCAATTCAATTCATTTCACCGCCACCGTGTACATTAGAGTACATGGGTTTATGTCAGCAAAATATATAGTAAAATATTGTTGTTAAAAAAAACTGAATCGTGCTGAGTACAGTCATTTTTCACGCAATTTTAAACATTTGAAAGTGTACTGTACTCTCGCTCACTTCTTTTTGTATTTTTCCTGGCGGATTTAATAAGGCAGTGAAAACGTCTTCGTTGTTCCTGGTGTTTTTTTTTTTATCAGATTCTTTATTTGCATACCGTCGTCCATAAACACTTCTTTCCTTAGTTCATCATAAAGCTTTGATAAAGCTTGCACCTTAATACTAAAAATGACGTTCGTCCTCTGTTTCTTTTAAATCACATTTACCGCCCGGTCTCAATTTCTAATCTATGTGCACTAATCTTCAGGCGCGTGAAGACAATTCTGTGCTTGATGGTATGGACGATAAGTAGATAAATGCAAATTGTATGAATAAGGGGTGGACCATTAGAAGTTGGGGGAGGGGGGGTGGCAATTCCCAAAAAAAAATTCGCGCAAGGCCAATCGTTCAAAAAAAAAAATCTTGCCGAGATTCAAACTAGGAAATAAAAATCCTACAAAGACATGGCTTCGGTTCTCATTAAAAAGATGTCTTAAGTAGTTATTCCAGCAACTTCTCTTTTGCATTTTTCTACTTCACTTCATAAAAATTTTGGTGCGCTTTGCGCACATTAAAAATATCATCAAATATTTAGTCGGTGAGAACTCACGCACCGAAGACACTGCCCTCGCGCCATTTACAAGAACAAGTGTATCTTGCCGAGGAAAAACAAACTCGCCCAAAAAATGCCCTGCAGTGATAGGCCTGGCAGGCAGTGACTATGTTCGAAAGAAGAACACTTAGGTAAGCGTGAGTTCGACGTTACACATATAGAAATTCGTCACGTGGACCGCTTCACACAAATGAATAATAATAATTTCGTAATTTGCGGCATCAATAATAAAACCTACAGGCATTGTTTACTATACACAAAAAACGGAACGTTTGTTTACCCTTTCTCTGAGGCTTGATGAAATGCGTTTATAAAAATTCGAGCGCGCTTCGCGCGCAACGGAAGAAAAAGACCTCTACCATGTCAAATAGGGGCCGGGGGATGGCAAAAACGTTTAACAGCTTCATTCTTTTTTAACGGCAACCAATAAAACTATATCATAAGAAAATTTGTTGTATCTATACATACAGCAACAACATTTTCTTAATCCATTTCTGAACCAATATAGTATAAGAAAATTTTGTTGATTTGTTGATGCGGATTTGGACGGCCAGTGGGAACGGAACGCCACGGGAACAGGTAGTGCTCGATGCGCAAGATACCCCTCGTAAGTTTATCCTTTTCCACTTTTTTGTGTGTGTCTGCGAAAACAAATTCGTACATGGCCTTCGAGTCCGAAAAAAAATTCCTGCACAACCTGATCCCGGAAAAAAAAATTCATACGCAAAAATATTGCCCCCCCCCCCCCCCCCCCCCTCCCCCAAAATCTAATGGTCCACCCCTAAACTAACTCCGTTGTTGTCATTCTTCCGTAGTTTGCAAATCAGCAGGCGTTCCTATAAAGTGATCAGTATGAAACACACAGGAATCCCTAAGTGTTGTTGATGGTTTCCAGTCCTTTTCGGTCTTTTTGTCGGCCATTTTGTTTGGGAGACGCGCTGTTTCTAATGGCAAGTAAACTCGAGAAACATCGATCTCTTGGTCGCCATTTTGTTTTTACCCCCCGCCGAGGGGCCTGTGACACGTTTTGAACACCACAGGCAACCCGCGCGGATTTGCTATAAAAAACGACAACAATTTCTCGATATAAAAATACGGAAAATGTTCCCCAGCAAGGGGTTCCCTTCCAAAAATGCCCCTCCCCCGGGACCAGAAAAGACGAAGATTTCATCGACACTGCGTGACAAAGCTTCACAACAAAAATTATGAGCTTCTGACGCGGCCTAGTGTGGGTATTTTAGCGTGATTACCAAGCCACAATCAATGGCGACAGATCGAGAACTCGAGTCTGTGATTATGCATCAGTCAATTCCAGCGGTGACCATGCCCCCCCGGGATTTTGGTCATTTCTAAAAATAAAACTGAAAATTCCCCGCCCTCGGGCTAGCAAAAATGCAGAATACCCCACGGCGGGGAACACAAAAAGCGGAAAAATGCCCCACCCCCGGGTAGGCTTTTACACAAGTTGCTCGGCAACTTTTTGGCAACTTTTGCCTTTTCGAGCAACTTTTTGGCAACTTTTGGATTTGAGCAACTTTGGGGCAACTTCCTCTAATTCGAGCAACTTATATCTATTTTAGCAATTTATGTCGTTTTTAAAGTGACAAAACGGCAGTTTTGTATTTTCCTTTGCCGAAAATCATATGGTTCTAACTGCCGAGTGCCTAGATTTGCTTTTGACAACACTTTATATAGACACCTGTAAATGATTTTTGGGATACCTGTGTGATTTTTTTTATCGGTCAGCGGTAGCCATGCGTTTTCAAAATGGCGGCCAACGTTGATAGTGCGAGTGAAACAAATAATTCCAGTTCGGAACTATTATTATATCAGATGTTATATCAATGTATTTAAAATCAGATGTTACAGATTATTTGTACTGTATGTACAGTTTATACAACAGTTTATACTTATAATAAGACGTAAAACTAATTCTTAAGACTTACGAAATGAGCAACTTTTGAGCAACTTTTTCTCAAAAGAGCAACTTTTGAGCAACTTTTTGAAAAAAATGAGCAACTTTTGAGCAACTTTTGAAGATTTTTGGAGCAACTTTTGACAAAAATGCCGAGCAACTTGTGTAAAAGCCTACCCCCGGGACGAGAAAAAGACGGTAACTCTGCGTGACAAAGCTTCACAAGAAAAATTTAAACTCCATTTATACTGTCCGAGCATTTACAATTCGTTTTTAAATGTACTTTAGTTTTCTCGTCTTTGAACGAGTTCTCATTTCACTGAAAGTGAGACAAAATATAAATAAAGAAGTGAAACTAAGGTATTAGTGCAATATCGGTAGACATTCCTAGGCCATTCGCGGTTGTAGCCATTTAGCTGCATCTCTCAATGCGAAATTTACCTTTATTCTATTTGCAGAGCAACTATTTCGCAGTTATGTTACTTGACTTTTTGCGAAATTGGAACTCTGTTTATAGTGTCAATTCATTTTTATGTTTTTCCACTGAGACGAAATTGCGAAATCTGTTTCTTCTCTATAGAAGACGTTAACTGTGAAATGTGCAAATGTGTCAGTCCCCAAACGTGGTGTAAACGGGCCATGCTCTGCATTATATTTTATGTGGCGTTATTTTATGTAACTGGGTTGTAGTTCGCATAAACCCGACGCGCTTGAGATGAGAAAACCAAAGTTCCCCACCCCCCTCCCCCGGGGAAAAACAATACCCGAGCCCGGGGCCAGCAAAATTTTCAAAATTCCCCACCCCAGGGAAGGCACTGGTGTGCAAATGCCCCACGGTGTCCGGGGGGTGGGGGGGGGGGGGGGGGGGGGTCACCGCTGGAATTGACTGATACATTATTGCCAGTTTTCATTAAGAATTTCAAAGTTTTCTTCTACATTTGTCTGTCAGTTCCTTATAAGGTAAATAATGCCAAATATGGTTTTGGCCGTGAAGTGTTAAAAAACGACAATTTTTGGTTGGATATTGTTTCATATGCACACCACTGCCTTCCCTGGGGTGGGGAATTTTGAAAATTTTGCTTGCCCCGGGGTCGGGAGTTGTTTTTCCCCCAGGGAGGGGGGGACGGAATTTTGGTTCTCTCATCTCAAGCGCGTCGAGTTTTGCCGGAACTACAACACCAGTTATAACTATATCGATTGGCAGTTACAATGTCCCACAGAAAATAACGCAACATAAAATATAATGCAGAGCATGGCCCGTATACAACACGTTTGGGGAAGACACATTTGCAAATTTCGCAAAAATAAAGTAACATAACTGCGAAATAGTTGCTCTGCAAATAGAATGAATGCAAATTTCGCATGGAGAGAATCCGGGGACAATCATAGCGAATGGCCTAGGTATGTCTAACGACATTGTACTAATACCTTAAGACTTTTTGCGCCACTACATTTTTATAAATTTGTTTCACTTCTTTATTCAGTGAAATGAGAACTCGTTTAAAGACGAGAAAACTAAAGTACATTTAAAAACGAATTATAAATGCTCGGACAGTATAAATGGAGGTGACGTTTTTGAGCGGAATTTTTTTGTTGTGAAGCTTTGTCACGCAGTGTCGATGACATCTTCTTCTTTTCTGGTCCCGGGGGAGGGGCATTTTTCCGTATTTTGTCTTCCCCACCGTGGGATATTTTGCATTTTTGCTAGCCCGGGGGCGGGGAATTTTCAGTTTTATTTTAGGAAATGACCAAAATCCCGGGGGTTGCCCGGGGGGGGGGGGGGGGGGTGCATGGTCGCCGCTGGAATTGACTGATACATTAAATCTTGGCGATGCTCATTAGAAGACTTGAAATTATCCTATTTGCTATTTTTTTTATTTTTTTTAGATGGGGATGGTGTGACAGATCAAAGTTTAAAAATTCGAGATCGAGATCAAATATTTTCTCATACAGTCTCTGTAATTTGCGTTAATAGAGTCACAAATTAAAAAAAATCGATTTAGCAATATTTGTTCCTTGATTTCGAAAGGGCATATCGATTGAAAGCTACACACCAAAAATGAAGGTGAATTGTTTGAAACTTATGAGCTTCTGGCCGCGCGCGACTTGACTCAGTCCTCTCTCAAGTGCATTCAGCCAAAACGACAATTTTTCATTTGGGGGGGAGGGGGGGTGGTCACCGCTGGAATTGACTGATACATAAGCCGAAAATATCTGCAAGATTTTTTTATGAGAGGGCATTAAAAACTATGGGGTCCTCTTTCTGTATTTAAGAATTGTCATACTAGTCCAATATTCTGTAGCCTCCCCCGCAGGCTCTCTTTGTTTCTGGTGTAGAGCACGTCGGAAATATCGGCTTGCCTTGTAGCTCGCACGCGCACGTTTATATGCGATTCCTGCACACTCTCGTTTTGTTGGGGTTCCTGTGGACTCTGAATGTACACGAAAGCTCTCAAAAAGCTTCTACCAAAAAAACAAGCCTCAAAACAACGTGCGCGCGCTTTGCCACATGTGTAGAGGGTGCTCCTCCGCCGCGCGCCTAGAAAGCAAACTCCACCAGAAACAAAGAGAGCCAGTGGGCAGGCTAAATACTCTGACAAATTTATGCATGGTATTGTTCTCCTCCATTGTATTGCCTCGTTCTATAATACACTCCATTGCACTCTATTGTTTTAGACAATGCCTTGCATAAATTTGTCAGTGTATTGGACAACACTCAGAATTGTGACTTAGATGAAAAAGATTGCAAAGATCGGAGAATTCGCAGCTAATCTAGGGTCATTTGTGCTTGATTTACAAAAAGAATAACTGGAATCGGCAAAAAAACGCAAACGTTATAGCCCGATATGTATAACCTGGTAGTCCAGCTCTGGACACAGATGAGCGCATACCACAGGTAACCCGTATATTGTCATCATTCTCACTTGTTTAGAAAAATATACTTCCGCAATATCTGACTCCACCTTTGACCTTACTTCCTCAAGCGAAACATCAGATTTCACGTTCGTCTCGCTACTGCGCCATAGCTTCAATCCAGCTCGAGTCTTAGAGCATCCCAGGTTGCAGGTTTCTCTAGCCGTAGTGCAGGAAATACGATGACAGAAAAGCCATCCCGGTGTCCCACAAACGCTACTGTTGTCGCTGTATTGACGGTGTTGTTGTGTTGTGGTGAGTTCATAAGACTAGAAATCACTCTACGACAACACGCCATGCGAATTACACAACTGGAGGTCGTAGACAAACCGACAATAATGAAAGATACAGAACTTACTGAAGAGAGAAACGAAGGCCAAGGTAGATTTGTAAAGAAACATTTACAATAATTATTTATGCTACTTTTGCGTACTACGGTCACCAGCTCACGACCGTCTCTCTTATCCGCTTTCGCTGTTGGCAAATTTGGAAGGGAACCCCTTGCTGGGGAACGTTTTTGCATTAAACCTGTGCAACATTCATGTGCTAGGGAAAATTATCCTATTTGTTAATTTTTACTTTTTTTAGATGGGGATGGTGTGACAGATCAAAGTTTAAAAATTCGAGATCGAGACGATCAAATATTTTCTCATACAGTCTCTGTAATTTGCGTTAATAGAGTCCTAAAGTGTGACGTCACAAATAAAAAAAAATCGATTTAGCAATATTTGTTCCTTGATTTCGAAAGGGCATATCGATGGAAAACTACACACCAGAAATGAGGTGAATCGGTCGAAACGCGACCGAGATATAGCCCGCTGAATACATAATTTTTCTTTAACAAATCACTGTATTTTTGGTTCAGTTCATAAAGTTATGAACTGAGTCCAAAATACAGTGATTTGTTACCACCGTATGCATTGCTACGCGACCTCAAAGTTCACTGTTGCGATTGGCGATTTTACGCAAGAAAATTTTAATATTATTTTTTTTGAACAGAAAGCTAAACATTCTAGGTAAGGAAGCCAAAGGATAGGTTAAAAACATTTTGCAATCAATTCGACCCAGTAAAGCAACCGCGAATCCAGCGTTTTTGGTTTGACGGCTAAAAATCGCCCATCGCAACATTGAATTTCGAGGTCGCGTAGCAATGCATACAGTGGTAAAGAAAATTATGTATTCAGCGGGCCATATATCGGTCGCGTTTCAACCGATTCACCTCATTTTTGGTGTGTAGCTTTCAATCGATATGCCCTTTCGAAATCAAGGAACAAATATTGCTAAATCGAACATTTTGTTTTTGTGACGTCTTCACTTTAGGACTCTATTTGCCAGAAAACGAGATTCGAGCATCCCTGAGATAGAATCATTCGTGCAAGATTATCGACTCTTTTGGTAGTCTTGTGTATATCAGAAAATGCAGAGTA
This sequence comes from Scolanthus callimorphus, assembly GCA_033964015.1. NCBI lineage: Eukaryota > Metazoa > Cnidaria > Anthozoa > Actiniaria > Edwardsiidae > Scolanthus > Scolanthus callimorphus. The sequence goes on along the minus strand of CM066916.1, from coordinate 16,745,903 downwards.
GGATGATGAAAAACAACTTCGGTACTACAATGACTGAATGATAAAACTGTTTTTGAAAGAATGAAATTGTTCCATAGCTGTCAACTCAACCGCATTAGGCGGGTGTCACAAGATTTTGAGGCCTGTCACCCGCATGATCTTTGCGAAAATTTTCATACATTTACTGTATATCACCCGCATTAGGTAAGCGTGAGTTCGACGTTACACATATAGAAATTCGTCACGTGGACCGCTTCACACAAATGAATAATAATAATTTCGTAATTTGCGGCATCAATAATAAAACCTACAGGCATTGTTTACTATACACAAAAAACGGAACGTTTGTTTACCCTTTCTCTGAGGCTTGATGAAATGCGTTTATAAAAATTCGAGCGCGCTTCGCGCGCAACGGAAGAAAAAGACCTCTACCATGTCAAATAGGGGCCGGGGGATGGCGAAAACGTTTAACAGCTTCATTCTTTTTTAACGGCAACCAATAAAACTATATCATAAGAAAATTTGTTGTATCTATACATACAGCAACAACATTTTCTTAATCCATTTCTGAACCAATATAGTATAAGAAAATTTTGTTGATTTGTTGATGCGGATTTGGACGGCCAGTGGGAACGGAACGCCACGGGAACAGGTAGTGCTCGATGCGCAAGATACCCCTCGTAAGTTTATCCTTTTCCACTTTTTTGTGTGTGTCTGCGAAAACAAATTCGTACATGGCCTTCGAGTCCGAAAAAAAATTCCTGCACAACCTGATCCCGGAAAAAAAAATTCATACGCAAAAATATTGCCCCCCCCCCCCCCCCCTCCCCCAAAATCTAATGGTCCACCCCTAAACTAACTCCGTTGTTGTCATTCTTCCGTAGTTTGCAAATCAGCAGGCGTTCCTATAAAGTGATCAGTATGAAACACACAGGAATCCCTAAGTGTTGTTGATGGTTTCCAGTCCTTTTCGGTCTTTTTGTCGGCCATTTTGTTTGGGAGACGCGCTGTTTCTAATGGCAAGTAAACTCGAGAAACATCGATCTCTTGGTCGCCATTTTGTTTTTACCCCCCGCCGAGGGGCCTGTGACACGTTTTGAACACCACAGGCAACCCGCGCGGATTTGCTATAAAAAACGACAACAATTTCTCGATATAAAAATACGGAAAATGTTCCCCAGCAAGGGGTTCCCTTCCAAAAATGCCCCTCCCCCGGGACCAGAAAAGACGAAGATTTCATCGACACTGCGTGACAAAGCTTCACAACAAAAATTATGAGCTTCTGACGCGGCCTAGTGTGGGTATTTTAGCGTGATTACCAAGCCACAATCAATGGCGACAGATCGAGAACTCGAGTCTGTGATTATGCATCAGTCAATTCCAGCGGTGACCATGCCCCCCCGGGATTTTGGTCATTTCTAAAAATAAAACTGAAAATTCCCCGCCCTCGGGCTAGCAAAAATGCAGAATACCCCACGGCGGGGAACACAAAAAGCGGAAAAATGCCCCACCCCCGGGTAGGCTTTTACACAAGTTGCTCGGCAACTTTTTGGCAACTTTTGCCTTTTCGAGCAACTTTTTGGCAACTTTTGGATTTGAGCAACTTTGGGGCAACTTCCTCTAATTCGAGCAACTTATATCTATTTTAGCAATTTATGTCGTTTTTAAAGTGACAAAACGGCAGTTTTGTATTTTCCTTTGCCGAAAATCATATGGTTCTAACTGCCGAGTGCCTAGATTTGCTTTTGACAACACTTTATATAGACACCTGTAAATGATTTTTGGGATACCTGTGTGATTTTTTTTATCGGTCAGCGGTAGCCATGCGTTTTCAAAATGGCGGCCAACGTTGATAGTGCGAGTGAAACAAATAATTCCAGTTCGGAACTATTATTATATCAGATGTTATATCAATGTATTTAAAATCAGATGTTACAGATTATTTGTACTGTATGTACAGTTTATACAACAGTTTATACTTATAATAAGACGTAAAACTAATTCTTAAGACTTACGAAATGAGCAACTTTTGAGCAACTTTTTCTCAAAAGAGCAACTTTTGAGCAACTTTTTGAAAAAAATGAGCAACTTTTGAGCAACTTTTGAAGATTTTTGGAGCAACTTTTGACAAAAATGCCGAGCAACTTGTGTAAAAGCCTACCCCCGGGACGAGAAAAAGACGGTAACTCTGCGTGACAAAGCTTCACAAGAAAAATTTAAACTCCATTTATACTGTCCGAGCATTTACAATTCGTTTTTAAATGTACTTTAGTTTTCTCGTCTTTGAACGAGTTCTCATTTCACTGAAAGTGAGACAAAATATAAATAAAGAAGTGAAACTAAGGTATTAGTGCAATATCGGTAGACATTCCTAGGCCATTCGCGGTTGTAGCCATTTAGCTGCATCTCTCAATGCGAAATTTACCTTTATTCTATTTGCAGAGCAACTATTTCGCAGTTATGTTACTTGACTTTTTGCGAAATTGGAACTCTGTTTATAGTGTCAATTCATTTTTATGTTTTTCCACTGAGACGAAATTGCGAAATCTGTTTCTTCTCTATAGAAGACGTTAACTGTGAAATGTGCAAATGTGTCAGTCCCCAAACGTGGTGTAAACGGGCCATGCTCTGCATTATATTTTATGTGGCGTTATTTTATGTAACTGGGTTGTAGTTCGCATAAACCCGACGCGCTTGAGATGAGAAAACCAAAGTTCCCCACCCCCCTCCCCCGGGGAAAAACAATACCCGAGCCCGGGGCCAGCAAAATTTTCAAAATTCCCCACCCCAGGGAAGGCACTGGTGTGCAAATGCCCCACGGTGTCCGGGGGGTGGGGGGGGGGGGGGGTCACCGCTGGAATTGACTGATACATTATTGCCAGTTTTCATTAAGAATTTCAAAGTTTTCTTCTACATTTGCCTGTCAGTTCCTTATAAGGTAAATAATGCCAAATATGGTTTTGGCCGTGAAGTGTTAAAAAACGACAATTTTTGGTTGGATATTGTTTCATATGCACACCACTGCCTTCCCTGGGGTGGGGAATTTTGAAAATTTTGCTTGCCCCGGGGTCGGGAGTTGTTTTTCCCCCAGGGAGGGGGGGACGGAATTTTGGTTCTCTCATCTCAAGCGCGTCGAGTTTTGCCGGAACTACAACACCAGTTATAACTATATCGATTGGCAGTTACAATGTCCCACAGAAAATAACGCAACATAAAATATAATGCAGAGCATGGCCCGTATACAACACGTTTGGGGAAGACACATTTGCAAATTTCGCAAAAATAAAGTAACATAACTGCGAAATAGTTGCTCTGCAAATAGAATGAATGCAAATTTCGCATGGAGAGAATCCGGGGACAATCATAGCGAATGGCCTAGGTATGTCTAACGACATTGTACTAATACCTTAAGACTTTTTGCGCCACTACATTTTTATAAATTTGTTTCACTTCTTTATTCAGTGAAATGAGAACTCGTTTAAAGACGAGAAAACTAAAGTACATTTAAAAACGAATTATAAATGCTCGGACAGTATAAATGGAGGTGACGTTTTTGAGCGGAATTTTTTTGTTGTGAAGCTTTGTCACGCAGTGTCGATGACATCTTCTTCTTTTCTGGTCCCGGGGGAGGGGCATTTTTCCGTATTTTGTCTTCCCCACCGTGGGATATTTTGCATTTTTGCTAGCCCGGGGGCGGGGAATTTTCAGTTTTATTTTAGGAAATGACCAAAATCCCGGGGGTTGGGGGGGGGGGGGGGGGGGGGGGGGTGCATGGTCGCCGCTGGAATTGACTGATACATTAAATCTTGGCGATGCTCATTAGAAGACTTGAAATTATCCTATTTGCTATTTTTTTTATTTTTTTTAGATGGGGATGGTGTGACAGATCAAAGTTTAAAAATTCGAGATCGAGATCAAATATTTTCTCATACAGTCTCTGTAATTTGCGTTAATAGAGTCACAAATTAAAAAAAATCGATTTAGCAATATTTGTTCCTTGATTTCGAAAGGGCATATCGATTGAAAGCTACACACCAAAAATGAAGGTGAATTGTTTGAAACTTATGAGCTTCTGGCCGCGCGCGACTTGACTCAGTCCTCTCTCAAGTGCATTCAGCCAAAACGACAATTTTTCATTTGGGGGGGAGGGGGGGTGGTCACCGCTGGAATTGACTGATACATAAGCCGAAAATATCTGCAAGATTTTTTTATGAGAGGGCATTAAAAACTATGGGGTCCTCTTTCTGTATTTAAGAATTGTCATACTAGTCCAATATTCTGTAGCCTCCCCCGCAGGCTCTCTTTGTTTCTGGTGTAGAGCACGTCGGAAATATCGGCTTGCCTTGTAGCTCGCACGCGCACGTTTATATGCGATTCCTGCACACTCTCGTTTTGTTGGGGTTCCTGTGGACTCTGAATGTACACGAAAGCTCTCAAAAAGCTTCTACCAAAAAAACAAGCCTCAAAACAACGTGCGCGCGCTTTGCCACATGTGTAGAGGGTGCTCCTCCGCCGCGCGCCTAGAAAGCAAACTCCACCAGAAACAAAGAGAGCCAGTGGGCAGGCTAAATACTCTGACAAATTTATGCATGGTATTGTTCTCCTCCATTGTATTGCCTCGTTCTATAATACACTCCATTGCACTCTATTGTTTTAGACAATGCCTTGCATAAATTTGTCAGTGTATTGGACAACACTCAGAATTGTGACTTAGATGAAAAAGATTGCAAAGATCGGAGAATTCGCAGCTAATCTAGGGTCATTTGTGCTTGATTTACAAAAAGAATAACTGGAATCGGCAAAAAAACGCAAACGTTATAGCCCGATATGTATAACCTGGTAGTCCAGCTCTGGACACAGATGAGCGCATACCACAGGTAACCCGTATATTGTCATCATTCTCACTTGTTTAGAAAAATATACTTCCGCAATATCTGACTCCACCTTTGACCTTACTTCCTCAAGCGAAACATCAGATTTCACGTTCGTCTCGCTACTGCGCCATAGCTTCAATCCAGCTCGAGTCTTAGAGCATCCCAGGTTGCAGGTTTCTCTAGCCGTAGTGCAGGAAATACGATGACAGAAAAGCCATCCCGGTGTCCCACAAACGCTACTGTTGTCGCTGTATTGACGGTGTTGTTGTGTTGTGGTGAGTTCATAAGACTAGAAATCACTCTACGACAACACGCCATGCGAATTACACAACTGGAGGTCGTAGACAAACCGACAATAATGAAAGATACAGAACTTACTGAAGAGAGAAACGAAGGCCAAGGTAGATTTGTAAAGAAACATTTACAATAATTATTTATGCTACTTTTGCGTACTACGGTCACCAGCTCACGACCGTCTCTCTTATCCGCTTTCGCTGTTGGCAAATTTGGAAGGGAACCCCTTGCTGGGGAACGTTTTTGCATTAAACCTGTGCAACATTCATGTGCTAGGGAAAATTATCCTATTTGTTAATTTTTACTTTTTTTAGATGGGGATGGTGTGACAGATCAAAGTTTAAAAATTCGAGATCGAGACGATCAAATATTTTCTCATACAGTCTCTGTAATTTGCGTTAATAGAGTCCTAAAGTGTGACGTCACAAATAAAAAAAAATCGATTTAGCAATATTTGTTCCTTGATTTCGAAAGGGCATATCGATGGAAAACTACACACCAGAAATGAGGTGAATCGGTCGAAACGCGACCGAGATATAGCCCGCTGAATACATAATTTTTCTTTAACAAATCACTGTATTTTTGGTTCAGTTCATAAAGTTATGAACTGAGTCCAAAATACAGTGATTTGTTACCACCGTATGCATTGCTACGCGACCTCAAAGTTCACTGTTGCGATTGGCGATTTTACGCAAGAAAATTTTAATATTATTTTTTTTGAACAGAAAGCTAAACATTCTAGGTAAGGAAGCCAAAGGATAGGTTAAAAACATTTTGCAATCAATTCGACCCAGTAAAGCAACCGCGAATCCAGCGTTTTTGGTTTGACGGCTAAAAATCGCCCATCGCAACATTGAATTTCGAGGTCGCGTAGCAATGCATACAGTGGTAAAGAAAATTATGTATTCAGCGGGCCATATATCGGTCGCGTTTCAACCGATTCACCTCATTTTTGGTGTGTAGCTTTCAATCGATATGCCCTTTCGAAATCAAGGAACAAATATTGCTAAATCGAACATTTTGTTTTTGTGACGTCTTCACTTTAGGACTCTATTTGCCAGAAAACGAGATTCGAGCATCCCTGAGATAGAATCATTCGTGCAAGATTATCGACTCTTTTGGTAGTCTTGTGTATATCAGAAAATGCAGAGTAGGATGATGAAAAACAACTTCGGTACTACAATGACTGAATGATAAAACTGTTTTTGAAAGAATGAAATTGTTCCATAGCTGTCAACTCAACCGCATTAGGCGGGTGTCACAAGATTTTGAGGCCTGTCACCCGCATGATCTTTGCGAAAATTTTCATACATTTACTGTATATCACCCGCATTGTCACTCTCAGGATTTTTTCATACATTTTCTGTATTTATTTGCCACGCGAGGGAGAATCTCAAAATTTTTGACGAAGTTGGGTTGACAGGTATGTTGTTCTCAAATACTCGCCATTGAACCAGTGCTGTTTTTATTCCCACCATCAGCAATGCACGTGGCAAACACTCTGGACACTCATAGACGATCTAAACGGCACAGAAAAAATGGAACAGACACATTACAAGGAACTTTAAAAGAAATCTTGAAACTCTTAAACGCAAGGAGACACACAGTATTTGTCCCAGGCCCTCCCGGCCCACGTGGTCCTAGAGGAAGAAGAGGACCGAAAGGAATGTCGGGTAAACACGGCAAGGAAGGCATGACGGGACCTCAAGGTCCGAAGGGAGCGACGGGAGACAGAGGTCCGCCAGGTCCGCAAGGCATACCGGGAGTTAAGGGAGACCCAGGCCCTTCTCTTTCATCACCTCAAGTTGTCATATCTCCAAATGTATTAACAGTGAACGAAACTGAGACCACAGTATTCCATTGCTCAGCCAGCGGCATTCCACCACCAAGTATGCGCTGGAGTAGAGTTGGAGGCCTGATTGATAAAAAGAGATCATTGATTGAGGGGGGAAGACTGGCACTAATAAACACGACTGCAAATGACACGGGAACGTATCAATGCAGCGCGAAAAGTATTATGGGCAAGGCCAAGCAGTCGGCCCGCGTAGTGGTCCATGGTAAGTGAACATTATAACTAAAAACTACCAGTTATTGCCGTTCGTTTTAATCGTATAGCTTGAGGGTGGTTACACTACGTAGAGTGAGTGCCATACAAGTTTGCTTCTGTCGAGCTCCTGTCTCTGTTCAATTTAATGGGAAAATGTGTTTCTAAAAATAAACATTTAGCATATCAAGATAACGTTGTCGTCTCTCTAGACATCGATTGGGCTTCCTGTGGTGTCTTGTCTAACATCCATTTTCTTGATCGCATATCCAGATTGTTCCCGTTGAAATGTCGTTTTCTTAAATGTCCTTATATGGAAGTTTCTACTTACCATATTTCGAATTCTAGATGTTTTTCTAGCTTATTTCTTACCCTAAATTGTCAAAACGTTCGGTCACACCATGCAGATTTTGGAGAGAAACGCTGTTCCGCCATCTTTGTTTTGGTCCCCAGGAGCCCGGAAATACCTACAAAGGTAGCCCGCGTCACGCATGGGTTGGCATTGCAAAAATGACACATTTATTTCGGCTTGATATGCAAAGCTGACGGTTAGGGACTGGTGTAGAAAATGCTGGTATTAAGTCGAGCAGTACACTATTGCTTAACTGCAAACCCCTGCGTTCAATTCACAAATATAAGCTAGTAATCAAGGAAACAAAAACAATTAAATGTTTAACAACATGGCCATCCTTCACATTCTGTTGTCCCTTTTCCTTCTTTTTAGCGCGTCCACGTATCTCACTGGCCAGCGGACCAATCTACGTTAAAGAAGGAGATGACGTCACTCTACCGACATGTCACGTGACTGGCCATCCTCAGCCTCAAATTACGTGGTTGAAGGCGTTTGGCTCTCTTCCCCAGGGGAGGACACGTATATTTCAGGGAACACTACGGCTGACAGGAGTAACAAAACAAGACACGGATCACTACATCTGTAAAGCTCAGAACTCTCTAGGGACCGCCATGGCAAAAGTGTCTCTTGTAGTTTTGGCCATCCCCGTCTTTGTCACCAGACCTCCTCTGTCAGTGTCAGGAGTTATTGGTGGGAGATTGACCTTGAACTGTAGCGCCCGCGCTCAACCAAAGTCAGCGGTATCGTGGCGGAAGCAGGGCGGTAGTTTCCCGGTTGGACGTTATGAAGAGCGAGTTGGAAGTCTGGTTATACGAGGGTTGAAGACTACAGATAGTGGAGTTTACATCTGTAAGGCTACTACTGCTGGTATTTTCAGTATTGAGGCAACGACACGAGTTACCGTGACCGGTAAGTCTATTCTATCCTGAGAGACAAGCGTCCAACTAGTGTAATATAACAATAGATTGATATTCGAGGGCGCAAATATAGTTTTGGCTCGACTCATAACCATTTTAGCGCGAGCCGTTATTATTATAACTTTAGAGGAACATTCATTTGAGGATGAACGATACTCTTGATTGGAATAATAAATTTAGCCCGCTAAATTCTCCAGGTCATCCACCAATTTACCCGACAAATAAAGTGGCTATTGTCTATAATACATTGTACATTTTTACTATCAGCCCGTGACTGTCTGGACTTGTACAAATCCGGTACCCGTTCAAATGGCGTCTACTTCATCAACCCTGACGGACAAGGAGCGTTCAACGTCTACTGTGACATGACAACCGACGGTGGGGGGTGGACTGTGTTCCAGAGACGACAAGACGGCAGCGTCGACTTCTTCCGAGACTGGAACCAGTACAAAACCGGTTTTGGTAACCTGAATGGCGAATTCTGGCTTGGAAATGATTACCTATACAGATTGACCAAGAGAGTCTCGACTCTACGCGTGGAACTGGAAGACTGGAATAGAGTGAAGGTGTTTGCTAAATATGGAAAGTTTAGTATCGGTAATGAAGGACAAAAGTACAGATTGAGTGTGGGTTCATACTCGGGGTCAACGGGTGATTCGCTTGCTCCCCATAACAACATGGCGTTCACTACAAAAGATAGAGATAATGATAGATCGGGAATCGAAAACTGCGCTGTACACTACAGTGGTGCCTGGTGGTACAATGCCTGTCATAGTTCTAATCTCAATGGCAAGTATCTTGGCAACAAGAATGACAATAGAGGACTCAGGTGGTATAATTTTCGATATACCCTCTCGTTAAAATCCACCGAGATGAAACTCAGAGCAAACTAACAATGGCTTTTAGAGAAATAGCCATATTTTTCTCTTTGGTTGTTGACGACGAAAAAATGAAGCAAAAAGAAGCGTAAATATTCCGGGGGGGGGGGGGACTCCCATATTTTTTGACCAGGGATGATCGTCAGAAATTTTCAGTTTCACCCCTAAAAGATACCAAACATGGCGGGCCATGGCGTGGCTCAAAAAATGTATTACCCTAAAAGATACCCTAAAACATGAGATCTTATGTACCAAGTAGGCGCGAAGGACACAGGTAAAGTGAAAGATACCAATCAAGACTTTTCCGTGTTTGTTTCTAATTTATCGTCTTCTCGAATCGAATAATCTCTCTTCTTACACGGTTTTTAGAACCCCTATCATAAGAAAAAACAATTTGAACACAGTTTCGGCCCTAAAAGATACCAATCTCCCTAAAATTTATTGAAGATCACAATCACCCCTAAAAGAGACCAAACCATCGTGATTTTAACCCCTAAAAGATACGATGATCATCCCCGGTCAAAAAATATGGGAGTCCCCCCCCCCCAGGGGGGCAAATATATATATAAATCAAGTAATCAATAACCCTAGACCACAAGTAAGTTATATAGATTTAGGCACTGCCTAAAAGCGGAGCTCCCAATAATATTTAGGGCCTGTTAACATGGAGATGTGGGACGATGGGTAGCTGGGGTACCCCAGCTTGGTGAGGTTGTAAGACATGAATTAACAGTCGTCAGTAAAATCAACTTGCTATGAACTCAAAATGTATTGCCTTGATAAAAAGTATCCTTTTTATTGATTCAAGTAGTCCCTGATGATTAAAAAGTTTTAAAATTGTTGTATTGCGCTATTGAGGAACTCAATTTTAACAAATTGCTCTACCCGTGTAAATTACAGGCCCCCTTGTGAAAATTCCCAGTGAAACCTTCTCGGTGAAACATTCTCTTGTGGGTCCCTGTGAAAATTCCAAAGTTTGCAAAAAATGGATACCTGTGGAAATTCCATGGTAAAAGAATGGCCTTGTGGAAATTCCAGGGTTCAAAACAGTATTCATACCCCTGCAGAAATTCCAGGGTCAAACACAACAACTCCTATGGAAATTCCAGGTTCCTCAATAGGGGGTAATGCCAGTTGTAAATGAATGCCCTGTGGAAATTCCGAGGTGACATGAATGGCCCTGAAGAATTTTTAGGATCAAAAACACTACCACTGCGGACATTCAAAATAAGAGAGATTATATGAAAAGGTGAGTAACCCCGCTGAACCGGAGTCCCCTACCTCTATGTGGAAACCGGAAGGGCCTTAATAAAAGATGGTACATGTATAGTATCAAAAAAAAATTTATTCTCATTTTATTTGGTACTGGTAATCTGATGCTGTTCTGTTTCTCAGTTTCACACACCTGCCAAAAAAGCATTACGAGATGCCAAATATGATATGGCTGTAAGTTATACATAAACAGCCCTTTCGTGTCCCTTCATATGAAAAAACATGCAATGCGGTGAACATTTCTCCCATTTTCTTCCATTTATTCTTTATCAGGGGGAGGATGCTTGATAAGAAGCACTTGAAATGTTAAAACAATTTTCCACACATCAGAGTTTAGAAACATTTTTGGCCTCCTCAAGACCTGTTATTATTACTATAACTGTTAAAAAATGTCAAAGGTAAATGTAAACCTATTCCAACAGTCTATATCACTCTTCTTTCATGCCCTTCACTTCGCTCCCACCCAAAGGCGTGCACTCTTTGCAGTCGGCGGATTTCCATCAGGGGCTCTAACCGTGTATATGTTAGTTAGATGCTAGTTTGAACAGCATATCCAATCCAAGCAATGGTGAAGCTGCAGTTACATTAATATCTATCCAAAGCATTGAAAATAATGTGAAAGACAATGAAACCAATAATATACAACTTAGAGAGAAAAGAAAATGTTTGCCTCCGATAATCCCATAATGGGTACATTTTAGACACGAGTATGTCATATGTAAGGGTTAGAGAATGGACGCGAGTGTTCTATGGGATATAGACCACTCATGAACAAAAATCTGCTGGCGCTATATGATATGTAAAAAGGTTAGGCGCGAGTTCAGTCGCGAGCGACTTACGCATTCGTCGACTTGTTTGTGATTGCCTTGACTACCGAACTCGTTTTTCCACTTCAATTCTTCACTGTTACACGATTCCATGAAATAGCTTTAAGAAGTTAGCGTCAAACACGCGTCACTGTAGTAGATATTATTATCAGTAGTACAACTACAGAAAATCGTGTTGGCAAAAATGAGCGTTTCGCTCGTTTATTTAAAGTAATTGGGTAAGTCTGTGATGTAACAAACGCTCTTTCCAATCTCGCCATGTTCGAGCGCGCGCTCTTTGGAATCACGTAAATTGGTTGAGATCATGGCAAAACCACGGATCTCGTGTGAGCGTATTTTGTCTGCAGCATTTATAAACAGGATCTCGCGATTGAGTTAATCGTCATAACTTTTCAAAGTCGTTTTGATCTCCTCCATGTAAGAAACGATGGAATGTTTTGTTCATGAAAAAAGATACAAATGGCGAAAAAATTCCCTCAAGTAAAGAGAAAGAAAGCCAGCTTCTTTAACGCAAACAGAGTGAACGTTTTTCTTCAATTGACTAAACGAGCAGACATTACCCTTTTGTTCTTCAAGAGATTTTATCTGTTAATGTTTGTGATACGTTTCTCGTTGAGCCGTTTTTGCTTTAATTCCTGCATTTTCTTTAGTATCATTCGGCCACGACAGGGACTCAAGGGAGAGCTTGTTACTTGATTTTGCACGCTCCCCGTCGCGCATTTTAGAGTTCTTGTTTTCTCTCTTATCAAATTGATAATCCAAACAATTATCAAAATAAACATGCTTTGCTAGTTTTCTATCAAGTGTGCGTTTGTCGGATGTCGCCAATGGACCGTTATTATGCAAAAATAGGTGCTTGTTTCTTGGTCAAATGTAAGTTTCTAAACAAGCAAGTAGATTGACACAGAGAGAATTTCTTCGTTCTAGGCAGTGTTTATCATCAACAGAGTCCTGTCGCTTGCTCCGTAGCTTAAAACTGTGATACAGAGAAAGCGCAACGTTTGAATGAGAGACGAGACTAATCTTGTGAAAAAATCTCTTTAAAAGAACAGGACCATACCTCCAGACTCCGTGAGCTGAAGCGCCGTATGGCGTCCTACAGTGCGGTACTTACGCCCACGCCAGAGATTTCCGCCATGACAGTCGCTATCCCGAGTGTTGAATTGCTCATTAGCGGCCCATACCCAAGGGTGAGGGAACGCCCGGCCACCAGACAACAGATAGACGCCCCTTGTTCGAGTAGTGAACAATCAACGGAATGAAAGCATCCGTGAAACTATTTATACGCCCAATTAGTAATGTGGTTATCCATGTGGGAACGTTCTTGCTGGCATTCTGTGAGTTCTGCATATGGTTAGGAGTTGCATGCTAAACTGAATGAGCCATCGCATTTACTTCTTATTTAGTGTAAATAAGTACGTGGCGCTGGAATGACTTTTATTCTTTCAAAATACCGGAAACTCCTTAGTTTACAATCCTGTTTGTGCGCATGCGCAAACTAGTTCACTACAACCCATTCTCGAACCCAGAGCTCCCCGGCTCGTCTGCTCGCAGGGGAGGCTCTGGGGACATCCATTCGAGGGCCTTCGCTGATTGGCTGATTTTAAACGTTGGGGCATGCGCAGAAAGGTGTTTCTCTCAGCGGCTCTGTATCAAATCTCCCGCATGCGTCAATGGCTGTCACCAGAGCCTCCCCCGCGAGGTGACGAGCCGGGGAGCTCTTTGTTCGATAATGACTACAACCTTGTATTTTTGACATCTGAACGATTATGTAACAAAAATTCAAACATTCCTTATTGCAAACACTTGTCCAACGCTGCAAAAATGCAAGTAGCAGTAATGCTGGGTGTTTTGACTGAGAATGTGCGAGTCCAGCTGTCGATTTGCATTTTGGAGTCGCGGTACTCAGGCAACTGTGCGGATGGAATATTTACAGACTGTGTGAGACAGGTCGCCAGAATCGAAGAGAATCTGCAAAGTCGCCAAGCGACGCTTCAGCTCTCGGGCTCCACAATCTGAATGTATAGTGCGTTCGTTATTCGATTGGTAGTTGTGAAACGGAGTTTGCGTGGCTAGCGCGATTTTCAGAAGGAGCCCGTTAAATACGCGTTTCACTATTAAACTTTTTGATACGCGTTGGTTTTCATGGGCCGCGCTTATTTAAAAAAAAAACCTTTTAACCACCCCCACGCTTCTAAACGCCACCTTTCTTTTTTCAAGACCGTTTGATGAAACAGACCTTCGCGTCGATACTGTTAATAAAAATGCCATCGAACAACCCAAAGAACCGAAGAAAACGCATTCTCTAATTTTATGCAAGACCAAAAACCACCGAACACTCGGGGGCGAGAATAACGGATTTATTAACATCAGAAGAGAATTTCTTCGTTCTAGGCAGCGTTTATCATCAACAGAGTCCTGTCGCTTGCTCCGTAGCTTAATACTGTGATACAGAGAAAGTACAAAGTTTGAATGAGAGACGAGACTAATCTTGTAAAAAAAACTATTAAACAAAACAGGACCATACCTCCAGACTCCGTGAGCTGAAGCGTCGTATGGCGACCTACAGTACGGTACTTACGCCCACGCCAGAGATTTCGACCCTGACAGTCGCTATCCCGAGTGTCGAATTGCTCATAGCGGCTCATACCCAAGGGTGAGGGAACGCCCGGCCACCAGACCACAGATAGACGCCCGTTGTAGGAGTAGTGAACAATTAACAGAATCAAAGCATTTGTGGTACTATTTATACTCCCAATTAGTAATGTGGTTATCCATGTGGGAAATGTGCTTGCTGGCATTCTGTGAGCTCTGCATATGGTTCGGAGTTGAATACTGAACTGAATGAGAAAGTGTAAATGACTAACGCGGTGCTTGAATGACTTTTATTCTATGAAAATACCGAAAACTGCTTAATTTACAATCCTGTTTGATGCGCATGCACAGACGTGTTCGCGTGTTCGTACCCAGAGCTCCCCAGCTCGTCTGCTCGCAGGCAGGGGAGGCTCTGGTGACATCCATTTGACTGTTCGAATAAACAAACCACAGACAATTTTCAACTAGCCAGCCTGGGGACAGGTAGTTTCGGTAGTTTTGTTTATTCGAACAGCCGCGAGTTATCGCTTGACTGGAATTCCAACTGACTCGTAGTCGAGGCCTCGGTCGCACGCTCGGGCGAATTTCTATTTCACTATAAGATTGGGCTTTAAAAGTGCAAATTTCTCCATTCGGAGTTTAGTTGAAACCCCCGAGGGACATATGTGAGATACATGCATGATTGTTAAGTGCTATTATGCGAAAACTAGGCCGATTTTGCGAACATGGTGGATTTTATGAGTGACTTACTGACGACTATCGAGGACCTGAGTCTCTTCCCTTGTGTTTTCTTTTACAAGGGGGGAAGTGGTGTCAGGAACTTTGGCTTTTACAGGCTGTTTTACGCAATATGGGGAAATTTTCTGGACTACAAAGAACTCCAAAGCGTTACAGAGACAATGTACAGAGGTAAGATTTTTTTATTTGAAAATTTGACAATATTTTTACGTTTTAGGGACCGTTCATTTTTTATCAGGGAGGGGGGGGCTGGTGGAAATGAGGGGGGTCACCCAAAAGAATACGGCCTCAAAGGGGGGGGGGGGGGTCACCCAAAAAAATACGCCACTAAAGGGGGGGGGTCACCCGAAAAATACAAGCACATAACAGGGAGGAAACGAAAAGTTTGTATTTTTTACAGCATGCAATATGTTTGTTACATGTTTCAACTCGCTTATATGTTTCTAATTTCACTCAATACTTAATAAAAATTTCGGCGCGCTTCGCGCGCATGCAGAATTTAACATATAATATGCACTGATAGGCCTGCCGGGCAGTCTCTATGTTTGAAAGAACACACCTTAGGTAAGCGTGAGTTCAACGTTTAGTCATTTGGGCCGCGCTTCAAGCACATGAATAATAATAATTTCTTCATTTGCGGAGCGCATGAAAAATATTACCTACAGGCTCAGGAGCCCATCACTAGGAGCTTTCATCTAACCTATATAATTAGCGTATTTCCTGCGCTCCTGACAGGCTTTGTTTACTATACACAAAAAACCATCTACCCTTTTTCTGAGGCTTGATGAAATGCGGTTATCAAAAGTTGGCGCGCTTCGCGCGCAAAGATTATGTGACCCCCTCTCTATGTAAAAATGTCTTCTACTAGGTCAAATAGGGGACCTGAGGTGGGTGTCACGAAAACGTTTAATAGTTCTGAGGGGGGATCGGTTCCTTAGCTTTGACAGAAGTAAGAAAAACGTTAAGAAGAATGAGACTGCATCACTTCGGCAAGAGTCTATCTTACAGGGCAAGCATTTATAAGGGGGGGGGGGGGGGGGCACCAGAAAAAATACATTGGATTTTGGGGGGCCACTTAAAAAGATACGGACATGAAAGGGGGGGGCACCCAAAGAAATACAGGGTCTCCCCTCATTTCCACCAGCCCCCCCATCGTGATAAAAAATGAACGGTCCCTTAAGAGCATTTTAACGATACAGTGGTTCGTCCTTCATTTACTACAACAGGATCGACTTTTCACAAACAATGATCTTGGGCGCCCTGTGATTGACGGAAGCCAGATCGCCATTGGAAGTCGAACGTCAGAGTTCGCAGAATACTCAAAACAGACAATGTACAGAGGTAAGATTTTTTATTAATTGAAAATTTGTAAGAGTATAAAAACTTGTACTCTCCTTTGTACTTTGTATTTATATTCCACATTCGCAAATCCATGGGCGAAAAGCTAGCGGCTACACTAGCATCTGCTAGCATGCTTGGAAATCCGTGAAAAATTCAACTGTGCAAATGGTCCGTTGTTAGACTAGACGAACATTCGGAATATCGTACTTCATGAGGCATTTTTTAGTAAAAGCTCGCAACAAGTGCCATCTTATGCGAAATTTTACGCTGAATCCGAATTGTTTTGTTGCCAATGCAGATTTTGCATTTTAGGAGGTGAAATGACGTCATGATTGACAGCTGTCACACAAACCTCTACAATTAATTTTTCGCCGATTTTTCTTTTCAAAGTTTAAGGGCCAGTGAAATTCAAATGTGTAAGTGGCAATGTGATATTCAAAAAAATGTATCTATATTATGGGATAGGGTGATTGATGGGCGTAGAACGTCATCCAAAATGGCGGATCCAAGATGGCCGCCGTGGGCCATTTTGGATATCTGTTGATTGTTTGAGGCCATCACGTTCAAAGGCTAAACTTAAAAAAATAAAAGACAAAACTTAAACGATTTTGCAATGCATAAAAAGTAGCAACTGACGATTATGGTGGAAAGAGAATAATATATAGACGAAATATATGATTGTTGTTAGTGAATTTAGGTAGGAAGCGCAATCCACAAAATTATAGCAAGTTAGTCGTCCCTACTGTAAAAGTTCTCACTATGACTATTGATTTCAAAGCCTATCACTGAGTCAAATACATCTACGACTTTTGTTTTAAATGCATGCAGAATATTCCTCTTACACACACAGGAATAATAATGATAAGAAAAACTAAGCAGGGATAAAGGGGGAAATCATTCTATGGCAATTTAGGCGTGGCTCCAGCCTTTTCCGATTTTTTTTTATAGCCTGGTGGTAGCAACTTTGAACTTATAATCAAAAGTAGCGAATGTAAGACTTTAATTTGTCCTTGGAGTAGCTTTCCTCTCTATGCTTGAAAGCCCTTTTCTATTCCAACCCTTCCTTGTCTGAGGTTTCCTTTTGAGGTTTTCTGCTGGTCCTGAGGTTTCCGCTATTTTTCGATTATGCCACGGGGGCAGCAGATTGCATGATCGTTGTGAACGAACTTTTGATATAAGGACTTCAAAGGCACAGTTTTGTTGCCGGGACTAAGGATGATCATCGAAAAATGGTGATATCGTTTAGATCGTAAAATCAAGCGGCGGTGAATCTCATTCACCTTTTCATATTGATTTGCCTTTTATATATTAAATATGGCTTCATTCGACCAGCAGCACTGCATTTCATACTGTGATACCTTGAATTCATTGTCAGGTATTTATTTCCATGTCTTTTTTGACTACCAGACTGATAGTTTCTAAAAATCAAATTTGACGATATAGCGGCCATCTTGGATCCGCCATTTTGAATATCACAGCAGCGCCATATCCGAATAATACGACAATTTTTCGTATAGAACATTCTTAACTATCCTGTTCAAGTTAAATATTCGTTCGAATTTGAAATATAGCGACAAAGCTATTTTAAGGGGTTCGCGAACAGCTGTCAATCATGATGACGTCATTTTCACCCATTAAAATGCAAAATCAGGGATGGCAACAAGAAAATTCGGATTCAGCGTTAAAAATTACATAAGAAAACTCTTGTTGCCAGCTTTTACTAAAAAATGCCTCATGCGCCTTAAATATTGCAATTTTCTGACATTTCGTCTAGTCTATGTAGTCTGCAAATATCAGCAGGCGTTCCTATAAAGTGATATAAAACACAGGAATCCCTATGATAGAGTTGTCGATGGTTTCCAGTCCTTTTCGGTCATTTTGTCGGCCATTTCGTTTGGGAGACGCGCTGTTTCTAATGGCAAGTGTCGAGTTTGTCTAACTTTCGTAGCGAAAAATTGCGATTTTGTGGCAAGCGAAGGCTTCTTCGGCCTTGTAAAGGTAAGAGCAGTGTACATAATTGTTTCAAAGGGTTCACGTGACGTATTTTACCTACAGACATCGATTTTTTCACGCGAACGTCGACGAACGGCCACGGTACGAACCACGTTGTCGTTGGTCGACAATTCAAATGAAATCTTATGCGATTTTATAGCTGCTTTTCCTTAGTCTGAGATACACTAACAGTATCTTTCAGATAGTGAAGTGCTTGGAGCTTCAATTATGGGAGAGTTTTGTCAGTTTCTTCGATAGTCCAGTTTCGAATTCTGGTAGTTACTTCACATCCCGGTCTAGTCAATCGTTAAAAATGGATACCGATTTACCAATCGATAAATCGTTACCAATCGTTATTGTCTGATTGATTTTTATCGATTGGTTTTCAAAATCGTTAAAAATCGATCGCACTTTAAGAAAAGTTATCGATTTATTACGATTCAACATACAGTGGAACCCCGATTTTACGATATGCCTCGGGGGCAGGAAAACTGTATCCGAGCCTTCAGCACACCATTCATCATGCCTTCAGCGGACTGATTTCTCGTCACAGTTGGGACTGCTAGCAGGAGAGTGCCAATTTACGAAAGTCTTCTACAGCAGTGTAATAAAGCGGATTGTAAATAAGTTAAGTTGCAGTTATTATTACAATTACGTAGTTGATGTTCGCGGGCGTAAAGATGTTTTGGGCCCAACTCAGGCTTATTTTAGCCCGAGCGCAGTGAGCGAAAGTTATTATAATGTGAATTACCTTTAATGATAGTTTGTGTGGATGAATGGCAAAATGATGGCCTGCTCAACTACGTTGATTTTGAACACTGTGCGGACTGTCCTCATTTGATCAGTCAGTTACATAATTTTCCAATGTTTAATCAGTTATGGTTTGTTGTTATCAATAATGTTTAGAACCTGCTTTTTATTATCATGTAGTTCCATGGCATACAATATTTCATATTCTTTTGAAGTCATAATAAAGTTGGGATCTCAACGTTTTAGCATGTTTTAGTCCTGCTTTTGTTTCATACACAATCTCTGTTATTAACTCTTCAAGAGTGGGCAGAATGTTCTCTCTTCAGCCTTTTACTCTTCCCAATTGATAAAATGTTTTTCTTAGTTTCCTTTAGAAATTGATAAATCCGGAAAAATCGATATTAATGATTTCCGCACACTTATTTTGGCTACCGATTTGTAACGATTTCACGGAACAATCGATGATTTTTATTGATTTTATCGGTATCAATTTTTAACGATTGACTAGACCGGGATCACATATGATTGTTGAATTGTCCGGGACTTTTCACTTTACATGTAATACTGATGCTTTCCATTTGGCCCGAACAGAGTCTTGGCTGATTGTTGAATTGTCAGCGACTTTAACAATGACCTAACAATGCACGGTCCTCGGTCTCCCTCAGTTACCTCGTGACTTCAGTAACCTCGTAACTTCAGTAACCTCTTAACTTCGGTAACCTCATAACTTCAGTAACCTTGTAACTTCAGTAACCTCGTGCCTTCCGTAACCTCGAAACTTCGGTAACCTCGTAACATCCGTAACCTTTTAACTTCAGTAACCTTGTAACTTCAGTAACATCGTAACTTCAGTAACCCCGTAACTTCAGTAACCTCATAACTTCAGTAACCTCTTAACTTTGGTAACATCGTAGTAGTACTGAACTTACAAGGATACTGAAGTTACGAGGTTATTGAAGTTACAAGGTTATTGAAGTTATAAGGTTGCTGAAGTTACGAGGTTACTGAAGTAACAAGGTTACTGAAGTAACAAGGTTACTGAAGTTACGAGGTTACTGAAGTGACCAGGTTACTGAAGTGACGAGGTAATTGAAGTGAGAAGGTTATAAAGACACTGAGAGATAATTAGCTGCATTCACACTAGAGACGGAAAACTCGTCTGAGACGAGTTTCTCGCCTTGAATGTGGTTCCCAGTTCTTCTGTGATCATGCGAAAACAATTCTTTTGAAGAAGAAAGTTTAGACAGATAACAAGCAAGTGTTTCTGAGTAGAATTGCCATAAGACAGGAACTTTTTCTGACGAGAAACCAAACCAAACCATGTAAAGTGTAAAGTCCCGGACAATTAAAAAACCTACCCGAATTCTCTAATCTACCGCTGAATATGTATCTGCGGCGCATAAATACAGTGGGAGCCTCTGTTTGAAGTAGAAAAAGTTGTGAATATCAACGAGAAACTGATGAAGCTTGAATGGAGACAATAGACAAAACTTTTTGGACTCGCTGGTATTTGCAACTTTCAGGTTCAAACCGAGGCTCCCACTGTATTGGGCAATTCCAGAAAATAAAGGTATCCCCCCCACGGGCAACATTTGGAAATTCCGAAGGGATGGTAGGGTTTAAGAGCTCGGAATTCTGATTGCAGGGGGGGGGGGGGGGAGGTTTCGAAGCTGGATTTCTTGTCACAGGGGGGGGGGGGGGGTCTGAAGATGCCCAACTTCTGAAGGAGTTCACTGTTTTTCAGTCTGCTAAAATAGCGTTTTCCAGAAAGAAAAGAACGTCATTTCACGCACGGAAAAAAGTCTTTGTCGCCATATTCGATAGATAGAGAATGCTTCCCAGTTCGTACTACTGATTTCGACTGTTAGTTCAATCATGCATCAGGTTCAACTTTGTACAATCACACATTGAGATTAATATAAAGCATGTTGGCGATGCGGGGTAAGTTGAGCTTGCATGGACGCACAACTTTTGACAAAACCCGCAACTTTCTCTAACATATCTAATGAAATCCTGGAACAAAACGGTATAGTTTCATAAACGTTACCCAAAAATGGTACATGTAATATGCATGTTGAATAATATGTTTTTCTTTTGCTCCTTTTTATTGGGGTTTTTCCTAAGCCTCAAATATTGGAAGATCCACAAAAAGTGTGTGTGTGTGTGTGGGGGGGGGGGGGGGGGGGGGGGTCGTAAAACCATTTTGGAAATTCTGGATGCATGGGGGAGGGGGGGGGGGGTGAAAAACTAGTGCCGCCCGTGGGGGGTACCTTTATTTTCTGGAATTGACCTTTTATGTGCCGTTGATGCCTACTCAGCAGTAGACTTGAGAATTCGAAACTGGACTATTGAGCTTCTTAGTCATGCTGACTGAATCTGTAGACCTTGACGTCCATATGGTGGTCATTCTCTTATCATTTACAGCAGATTTTGAAATGGTAGCCAAATATATTAGCAAACAGAATCACCCACTGATTGGCTACTGCCAGGGCTTTCTACTACTCATCAAAAAAAGGAGGTTTTGAGAATGAGAAATGCCTGGCTTTAGTTGGGACAATTTAGCTATCTAGGAGATCTGTACATAGGACCTTGTGTTATATTCACTTAGTATAGGTAATCATACGACTTCGAGTTCAATTTGGGATTAATTGCATGAGTGAGTTTTTCAAAAAGTATTGATATGGGCTCGTGTGATTTGAGCTTTTTGAAAAACTCACGAGTGTAATTAAGAAAGATTTCACCAGGATTTTGAGCAAGTTTGTCAAAAAGTGGTAAAAAATCCAGTTACTCAAAACTTTAGAACCCCTTGGCTTGATTTTGGTTTGCTTTGCATATAAAGAAAGCGGAAAAGTGGAAAGCACCAAAGACATTGAAACCTAAATGGTTCTCTTACAGATTACATACAGGAATGTGCAAGGATAATTCTAACTTGAAAGATTTGAGCTGAGAAAAATTTTCATTCAAGTTTCAACAAACCTACACACTACCTTGCTTCCCTCCGAGCACGTGCTAAGTCATGCTTAAGTCGAAATGACACATTTACCAAACAAAGTCCGTGAAAGTCATGAATAATATTCTCTAAGTATAAATCCTGACGGCTCTATCGCAAAACGAAGGACACAATCCCGTTTTTGTTGGAAAAGATTCACTGTGGGCTAAGTTCTAATTCAATCCAATCTATTTTTTAAGCGAGGGATAAAGCCGAAAAAATATAAATAAGATAAACTAAAAAAAATTCTTATTCCTTAGAACATTTTTTACTTGACTTGTTTCTCCTCTCCCCTCACTGAGATATGATAAACATACAAACAATTCCGAAGTCAAATTGCGCTTTCTTTTTTCACGGGTTCTTTGACCGATTTGAGAGACGGACACACGTGATTTTCTCGCACCAATCAGGGAGACCAGTGCAAAAAAAAGGTCCTTTTGGGCTCACTTCATTTATTTCGGCATGGTGGGACGGGATACTCATGCTGATGGGAGGTTATTAGTAATGTAAATCCAGCAGTTTATGGAAGGGGGAAATCATGAACCCCTCCCCACATCCATATGGCCATTGTGATTTTTTTCTCCGTTTTTTTTTAAACAGAGAACACTTTAAGTAAAATAAATTTCTCCCTTACACTCCGTGAATTTTTACAGGCATCAGCTAGTTGCTTTTGAATACAAAATACATAGTTGTTTGTGCATTTTCGGTCAAGCAAAACGGGCAAAATATTCTCCAGAAAGGTAAGCATAGCTAGGTAAACTTCCACAGGATACATACCTTGTAACCGCTAAACAACCAATATTTACAGGAATTTATATATTTCTACCATTTTAAAAGGATAAAACCTGACACAAATATCAACTTTTTTTGGAAAAATGTCAAATATATTCACAATGTAGAAGAGCGTATCACACAGAAAAAGAAAAAAAAATTGGTTCATTATCAAAAATGGGAGGCACTTATTGGCTGATTGCATTTTTATTCCGCACCGGGGGGGTTGAGGACCTTGCTTTGGGATGACCCCCTCCCCTGGAATTTCCGTACATCCTCTGTACCCCCCTCCCCTGGAATTTCCGTGCATCCTCGATACCCCTTCCCCTGGAATTTCCGTGCATCCTCTATACCCCCTCCCCTGGAATTTCCGTACATCCTCAATACCCCCCTCCCCCAGAATTTCCATGCATATTCAATAACCCCCTCCCTTGGAATCTCCCTACATCCTCTGTGCCCCCTCTCCTAGAATTTCCGTGCATCCTCGATACCCCCTCTCTTGGAATTTCCATGCATCCTCAATACCCCCTCCCCTGGAATTTCCGTACATGCTCGGTACCCCCCTCCCCTGGAATTTCCAGCCTTGGTAATGACCCCCACCCCTGGAATTTCCAGGACTGGGATCGACCCTCTCCCCTGGAAAAATTCCATGGGTCCTCAACCCCCCCGGTGCGGAATAAAAATGCAATCAGCCATTCCGATACTCTCCTGAAGACAAAGCCGTTTTTTTTCGTCCGGATCCTTTTCACTTTCATATATTTAGTTTTTTTCCTCACTCACTGTGTGTTTTGTCCTTGTTTGGTATTACGAAGTAGTAATGAAAAAGGCACAATACAAATACATAAGGGTAAGAGAAAATACAAATAAATACTCTTTCAAAATAATAAAAATGTGAAAAAATAAAAAAAATGTAAAAAGAAAAATGATAAAAAAACTATTATACATATATCTTTACAGAATGTGAAGAACACTATTGTCCGAGAACATGAAAAATTTGTAAGGAAACAATGAAAGTGCTATATAGAAACTGATAAAAAAAAAGATTTACAGGAATTTGACCCAGGAAGCTGTCCTTATCTCATGCGTTCTTGTAGACTTTAGTTCATTCATTGCTGGCATTTCCAGCCGCTAGATTTCCCTTCATAACCTTCCATAATAAAGAATGAAAACTAAAACAAGTTGTGCTCAAGTCCATAAGGAATTCACATTTTGCTTTCCACAAGTTTCGGAAGATAATTTTCATGAAAAGATAGCATTTTTCCCCTCCATTCAGAGCCATCTGATGGACAAGGCTAGCTCAAACAGAATCGGGTCTGGTATAAGGCGAGCCTCCTCTTCATAGCTGTTGAGTTCTTCTTTTTCTTGTTGAGAGCTACCCTAGCTGTCCTCGAATCTTTAATGGGTTACTGTTCATTTGACTACAAGTGACTTGCTTACCGGTATTTCTCTTCTTTCCACAACCTGTATTTTGAAATCCATGGTGTAAGATTTCCTCTGATTTGCCCCTCGTCTCTTTGATTTGTTGTTGCTACATAAAGACTCAACTTCCTCTATCTCTGTCAAATCGCAAGTTTCTTGTCTCCCCAACTAGCTGGTGAGCAATTTGACTGTTACTTTCATCTGGATCTTTTGAAGCCGTAGCTCCTGATCTGCCTTGGGTGAACTTTGCGTATTCAGATGGATGCTTGAATCGCATTATGAGTGTCAAGGTATTTCTTGCCCACAAACAAGTTCTTACAATATTCGCATTTCTGGTTTATCAGACAATTGAACAGTCTTTGCAGCGCTGCATAAACACGAAAGAGTCTTCCACTTTTTGTTTCTACCTGCTTCTTAAAACCGAAGTGGAATTTAATAGCTATTTTAATAGTACAAACATGAATGACTTTTAAAAAAGTCATTCATGTTTGTACGCTATGTGAACAGCTTTTAAAGTCTATAATAATAGTTTCTATTAAAGTGCCACTCAAGGCTGAAATTTTAATGGCTTATTTGATTGCACATTCAAAATAAGGAAGAATGTCATTTATTCCGTGTCATAGCTCTTTTTGCTACAGAGATTTTTACTTACGCAAATTAGCAAAAAATGACGTCACAACAAGACTAAGGCAAAAGAGGCCAACAATGTTCGAGGGCACACAACGAGCACCCCCTCCTTAAATGTGTTAAATGGCTTATTTTGGTGTTTGAAAGTGTTTCTGTTCCATAAAAATGAGTTTTAAAAGTTGCTGGGAAAAATTTATCTGTTCCTTTTTCCAGGAGGCACCTCCAGAGATGAGGCTTTGAGGATACCTTTCCAGGTCTGAGTTTCCAGGTGAAGTATCCTATGAGTGGCATGGAATGGCTTTTTCAAATATCCTTCCGGATCTCAGAATACTTTCAAAATACTCTTATCTGGTGCCCAAAAAATTGTGATCCCCCCTCAGATGTGCGCCTAAAAAATTATAATCCTCACTAAATGGGCGCCCAAAAATTGTGGCCCTCTACCCAAATTTACTGGTCCTCCCCCACCAATAAATAATGACCGCTCCGTAATTTAAAGTATGCAAATGGTTTCATTACTAAACTGACAAAATCTCCAAGTTTTGGAGTTTTCAGGGTTGGCAGGTAATATGCTGTAGTGTAGAGATTCCAAAGGAAATATATTTGAAACAAAAGCCGTATTCGTCAAACGTATGGCACTAACCTTCTGTATACTTTTTCCGAGTTCTGTTTGCTAGTCAAAGCTTCAAGTTTACTATCTGGTTCTCATTCTCTCATAACTTAAGCTTAAGTTACATCTGCTGTCACCACAGTCAGCTGTCGAGTGAGGATTTCCTGACAATTCGCATGCAAGTATCCGTGTAAATAAATTAAACCTTAACCAGAGAAAAACAATGTAGAAGTATTAATTTGCTATCATACATTTACTTACTTTAAATTGGGCAATTTTCATCTCCAAACAGCCAGTAAACACAGCAAACCAGAGCTGATGAGACTCGAGTCTTTTGAATTTTTTGGAACTGTCATTTTCGACCCGCCCGCGCAACTACCGCTGACCAAAATACTCGGCAGTCGATATTCAGTCGTGACTTAGCGTGACTTGATCGTCATTTTACGAAAATAGCCACGGAAAAAAAAGCCAGAAGTCCCAGCAAAGACGGAAATAGCTGTTAAAATGTCTTCCCAGCAGAACATGGTAAAAAAAATTTCCCAACAGCCTCTTAAGCAAAAACTTTCCCAGCCAGCAAGAAAGGGGGTACGGAACAGATATTTTGCGGAACAAATCCGTTGTGTGCCCCTGGATGTTTTATGTATAATTCTGTTTTAGATAGCGAGATTCACTTTTGTACTTGAGTGGCAGTTTAAGCATGTAAATGCATTTCACGTAAATATGTAAGTTCGCTGTTAAAAACATAAGAAGATATTTAAATGACGTATATGACCAAATCATTTCCATTGTTGCCGGGTTGCTTTGCCAAGCTGCCTCTCTATCTGAAGTCAAACTTCTCTTTTTCTTTGCTGGGATTAGATAGAAATGAACAGCATAATTGCCTAAAACGAGAACTTGTAAAGCTGAGATGGGACAAGTCAGAGCAGTCCTGTACCTGTGATAGCCAGGGCACAGGGCACGTCTCATGAGGTAAAATCAGCACTGTGTTGAATCTGAAATCCACATGGCATTGAAAATCTGTGCTTTTCAATTGACTTCTTTTATTACGGTTGCTGAAGTGTTATTCATAGGATGCGTTTGAACAAATGTTTCAATTCGCAATCCAATTCCATCCTCTCGATAATAAATAAAAACACTATGGATTTGTATTGATTTAACAGTTAAAAGGTCATTTACATGTAACAAACGTGGACTGTTATTTTGGTTATTCTGGTGAACTTACATGTACAAGGTGCTAGTTCTCTTTGCCGGCGATGTTGAGCTTGCGTTTCTTTGGTTGCCGGGATGGTCCGTTTGACATTATACCGGTAACCTGCAAATGAAAGAGAGCGTTGGTTTTGTGAGACATTTTTAACCTGGTGTGTCTACTTCATGATTTGCACCCGACTTATAGGTGAAATATCAGCTATACCAGACACACAAGTTGAACAATCAGTGAATGCGGGTCTTGGTCTACCCCGGTTATGTTATTTTTTCCGAGAAAGGTGGTAGGTTCCTATTTCATTATATGCAGGGGATGCTTGTCTTGTAATTATAATATGTTTCCCTAATAAAATAGCCTAAGCCAAAATCGTGAATTCATCTTTGGCACCTCTGAAATAAATCATTTTATCATAAACTACGTTCAGGATAAGGAGTATCCCCAACCGGACGTTTAAGGTGTCTTACCTCCCGACAATTAGTTTCTTTGTTCATCTGCTTTAGGATGGTCTGTTCGACCAGGGTTATCCTTTTGTCGTCATCTTGTTCGTCATTCTTGGGCTCCTTGTATTTTAGCCGCTCAATAATGAAAGAAAGATCGATCGTTTTCCACACCCTTTGCCTTTCTTCTTCATCAATAAACTTTTCCTATTACTTTTGGTGAGAGGACGTTAGGCGTGCTTTGAAATGGTTATAGTTATCTCTCCTTAACTCTGGCATTGGATTTTTAAGGTTTCAGGCCTAAGAAGAGATGGTTTACGGTACCGGCAGGGGTGGTATGCATGACTACAAACGTTTGGCGTGCAGGACGCAATTCTTTGTGTGTTGCCCAAAGCCGATACACCTTGTCTACATATCCTCTGTTATGATTTTTTGGAAACGAAAACAATGACGGATTGTACGATTTATAAATCCCATATATGGTCTCAAACACTCCTTAACGTCATATATCATTGTGAACAGCGATGTACAAGGATTGGGAGTATAACTATATTTTACAACATCCCGGAGTGGTTCCATCGTCTCCGCGTTTGTTCTCTGGAGTCCCCCAGATGTCCTGCTGAACATATTTTCCTATTACTTTTGGTAAGAGGACGTTAAGCGTGCTTTGATTCAGGCCTAAGAATAGGTGGTTTACCGGTGTCGAAAACGTATGTAACGATCACACACACGTTTCCTAAATGATCACTTTAATCACTGATAATGGAGCTCTTCGGCTCGCTCTAACTCCGATCGCACTACGTTCACAAAATCTTACATCTAAACACGTGCATTATGCTAATCATAACTGTCACTCAAGATTACAACAATAAGACGGAAGTCTATTCTCGACAACCGGCAAGGGTTGTATGCATGACTACAAAGGGTTTGTGTGCATGACGCCATTCTTTGTGTTTTGCCCAAAGCTGATACACCATCTCTACATCTCATCGGTTATGTTTCCTATAAAATTTCTGTATATCTTTCTCTGCATTCTGGTGAGTTTCCCATTGAATTTTCCATTACCTGTGAAGCAACTGGATAAGCATAAAGAAAGGAAGGCCCAGCGATAATTTGCTTGTCGATTGAGGTCATGGTGCCAAACCTCAATGTTGTTGTTGGCCCGTATCGGGAGCTGAAACACGGGCCAGCATTTAAATACAGCCTCCTGTAAGCGACAAAGGATCTACTTTATACTTAGTTAAGCAATCGTTAAAATTCCACTGGCTTGCACAGTTTTGTCAGTACTAGCTTCAACCCTTGGCCTGTTATGTCGTGTCGATGTAACGCTTCGTAGCTATTATACTCGTACGTAGTAGTGGCTCACTGAAGCACTTCATTTGCTACAATTTGTATGAACCATGAGCTTGAACGTCACCTCTCGGAGTTGAGCTTCTTATTTCACTGTTTAATTGTAACACCACCAGGCAGATCTGCCAGTGTTTGTCAAATCTGGAAGAGTAATCTTGTTGTAGTTTGGATAGAATTTGATAGGATGATGGAACTTCTTGGACTGAGTAATCCAAGGCTAGCGTATGGGGAAATTTGCTACTGAACTTTGGGTTTCATTTATCTCACAATTTTCTTTGTGCGATATTAATATTGTTACTATATACTTGAACCATAACCAGTACCACTGCAGTACTGAGCTCCTCCAACCAAATGGTTTGCACGTGCCCGCCCTCCACCACAGGGAAATGTATTCAGGACAGTGTATGGCAAAGGTAGCTGAATGTCGTCTTGTCATTTGTTACTATGACATTGGGCAGACAAACACTCCCCCTCCCCTGTTGAAGACCTTAGTCTGTAATTTCAGAGTGGGCACCCTAAAAATATGAAATTTCAGGGTGGTCAAAGAATAATTACAGGATGGGGAAATACACTGGAATTGAAAGGGTGGTTAGGTGTGATTAATAATAAAGTAACTGACGTCAGAATTCTATATGCATTGGGCGGAAATTCTGGATGCATGGGGGAGGGCAGTCCAAAACTAGTGCCGTCTGTCCCTGGGCTACATATATTTTCTGGAATTGGCCAATCTTGTATAATGGCATCACATCCCCCTTTACTTTAAAACTTTTAACATTTATCTGGACATGTACCAATGAACAATTATATTTATACCACAACGCGCGCGTTTCTCGAATTCTGATTGGCTCTCAGCCGTGGGTACATAAGAGGACATACCACGGAACGCGCCATCATAAGCGCGCGCACTAAAAAGAACCAACGAAAACACCGTTTGGCTGCGCGCGCGCTGCTTTTGCCTTTTTATTTTTGCCTTTTTGTTGTGGTATAAAACAAATGTCCTCTGATTTTCCGTGGTATGTCCTCTTATATACCACGGAATGACGTAATAAAGTGGTCAAAATGTACTGCGGACCCACTCGGCTGCGCCTCGTGAGTCCACAACATTTTGACCACTCTATTACGTCATTCCGTGGTATATAAGAGGACATACCACGGAAAATCAGAGGACATTTGTTAAATATACCCTGAAAAATAAACTTATAGTAATTACTAAAAAATACCCAAAACTCTTTGATTTTATAGTATAGTTATCAATGTAATATGTTTATTGGCAAATTTCAATGAGAAAATCATGTGTTGTAGCTTTGTTTGTGTGGAATCTGTACCCCTAAATCTAAAATATACCAATTCAATAAAATAACTCCAGCCTCCAAAGCAACTAATACACGTGGTCATGTAAACCCACTTTATAGTGGAGTCTGTTGTTCTGCCACCAATGATTTCAAAACGTCCACAGAGGTCAATTTTAGTGCACCCCTCCCCCCCCAACATATCAGAGTTCCCCCACCTGCTCAACAAAATGCTTGTTGTGACAAACCGTCACACTCACCTCTGTAAAACGAGTGGAGACTCGAGGGCATTGTTAAACAAAAGTACCATGAAAAAGTGTGCTGAATCAATATAACCCAACCTACCTAGAAATTATTTGCAAAGAAGTTGAGCATGGGCTTCATAATTTCTATAGCAAAATATAAACCAGACTAGGTTTATCCCTCACCACCACCAATCAATCAAATTTTCCTACAACAGATTAGATTTACTATTTAGCTATTTACTGTTGCTGTGGCAGGCTGTGCCGCTGTACAGGGTATGTTTTACAGGTTCTCTAGTGCTTAAACAGGATATCTAAATTCACTGTTTAGTCTAGGAAACAGGGTATACTTTTCATGAAGTGTTCGAAGCTTCATGGAAACGTTGAAGTGTGATTCATTAAAATGTACTCCAAATAACATAAACTGTCACGGAGCTGAGCTAAAACGTTGCTGAATTAACTCAATGAACTCAGTCTTAGACTATGTCAGTCTCCTTCTGGTCCGTGGAGGCTTAAGCTTATATTTCCTCGATTTCGCAACGAACAAACATCCAGTTCTACACCGCTGATCTTTTAAATCCCACAACTAACAGTTAGAACAATACAGTATGCGGTATTATTTCCTAAGGAGACGCATCGAGGATTATTACATGATTGACACGGTTTCCATTGTGTTTTTGAGGTCTCCAACTAACGTACATACCTCGCAAGTAACTTAAAGCCGGGAAGGGATTTGAAATTCTCTAGGGAAGAGAGGGGCTGATGAAAAGAATTGAATAGCTGTAAGTGGAACATCCCGGGTATATACAGAGTTAAATACCTCATAAAATAAACATTAGGTATTTAACTCAGTTAAATACATGGACATTCTACTTACCGCTACCCAATCTAGTCACCCCCAAACTCTTTTCCTAGTGAATTCAAATCCATACACTTATCCCGAGAAAAAAAAAAACACCAATAATCTCAGTTTATGCATCTATATGACTATCTGTCTAATTGTTAAATAGAGCGAATTTCATATGACTGTAGTGAGACCAATCGCAACGTGATTACAGCAATTCTGAATAAAACCTATAGGTGTAATTACAAAGTAATTGCGAATAACTCACGACAGTCATCTGAAATCCGCTCTATTTGCTCCTGCATGATTATCCTTTATGCGCGAATCCCGTTGAACGCCACAAAACACCATATCCGAGAAACGCCTTCACTTGAACCGACTTGAACCATAAAGTGTTCCAGCCTACTTGCTTGGTTTCCTGGCCCATAGAGTGTGTTCAAGCAGGTAAACCTGAAAATACAGATGAAATCGCTTACATATCTTATCTTAGAGAACAACCAACGAGCGCAAAATACCTGAAACTTGCCTTCAGTTACTCCAGCTTGAAGCAGTTCCGATCCATGTTGTTACTCGGCGTTATGCAAATTGACTAGTAGCAGTCAGTGCGTGGTACAAACGAAAATACCGTTTGAATGAGTCGCGCTTTTACAAAAAGCCACTCGATTGACTGGCCTGGCTGTTTTGTACGAAAACAAAAGACATAATTCGTGTTCTGCTAACAAATGAATGCACTCAAGCTGTATATTTTTTGTTTGGACCTTTGTAAATCATGGTTGAATAAAACCTGTCATTCATTTTCTCTGGGGAACGTACGTCTATGAAAACAGCTAAATAACTAACAATAGTTCCTATCGGAATGCGCTACCCTTTTCAATTACAAACTATACTCCTTGTCAAAACTTTGAAATTCAACGAGAAGAATGCAATTCATTTGTTCCTGTTTTCTGAAAACCTTGCCAATCCTGTAATAAGCCAGTTAATTACCTCGATTCTCGGCAATAACCCAAATACATCCCGCGGGCCTACGGCCCTTGGGATGTATTTGGGTTATTGCCTCGAATCTCGGTAATTAACTCTTACTTATTGTCTGGACTCGACCGAATATAAAAGTTAAACGTTTACTGTCGTCTGAGCCAGGGCTTCAAATCAAAGATGGCAGGCGGCGGCGGCGGCGGCGGCGGCGGCGACAGCTTGAGAAGGCATTAATTTGAGCATGAGAGGAACAATCCTCGAGAATAACGGCCACTCACTCTTACAAGGAAATAGCTAATAATGAGTAAAAACATTGGGGTCTAACAAACTATATGTCTTGCATGATGGGTAATCCCCGTAATGCCCTCTATATGTAGGTGTATAATAAAACCCTCGATTTCTTCTTAACTTAAAACTAAAGTTACCTGTACTTTTCCTAATGGAAGCCTAGCTTCCGAGGCTTCCTTGATCTGTGACCGGTGCGCATTATCGGTACCGGTCATGCCAGCATTATCATAATAATCTATAAGTATGGCTTTCTGCCTCTCTGTAAAAAAGCACATTTTTCTTCTTTTTGAGGTTAATCATTATACAGAGAAAAGTAGAATGGCGGCCTCGAGACGCGATCAATCCACTGATGAGGTCATTCATACACACGCATGGGGAAATCTCCCACGTGACCAATCATTCGAAGCGAGATTGCTTAGATTATAATCTGTATTGGGTTCAGTCGACTAGATTAAATTTAATCTTAATGGTTCTACCCATTTAATCGTTGCGAGTCGGGTGATCCGGATAACAGATTTACCAAACAAAAACAAAATTCGCCATTGTCATTTAGTACAGGACAAATAATTGTTAAGGAACGCAATGTTGGGTCTATTATTTGAAATAGAACAAGGTGGTGAACTTTTGAATTTTCCCAGGTGTATAGTTGCCGAGAACTGCCACTACATTTTTTCATGAAATGTAGAAAAACAATTCCCTAAAACTAAATTAAATTTAAATGCAATGTAAAAGTGAAATTGTATTTTAAAATGCAAATAAAATGAAATTAAAATCGATTTCACGTTTAAATGAATCACTAATTAATTCGCTAAGTCAATGCAGTGTTGTTTGGCGGAACACAAGTAATTGAAAAACAAAGTGAACTATGAAATAAACAATTTCAAAGAAAATTTAACAGGCAGGTCAAAACACATACCCCTGATAAGGACCCAATTTGGGCCAAAGTGGTAACGGTCATCGCCTGGTACCACCCCCATTCACTGTGATTTGGAAAGCCTAAGTTCTTTCCTAGGGGAGCAGTGGAAAACTTGAATGCATTTCACGAAACGTTAGGACAGTGCGGATTGTTGGATTTGGCTCTAATCAAAATTTGTTATATGAACATTTTAGGTGAGTAGGCAGCTGGCCCCAGCCAAAGGTCTTCGCAAGAAGAAATGTATTGTTGCCGCCATAGTGCCAGTTTGTGATCCCTTAGGCTGCATTCATTATGTATACTACAAGGGGGGGGGGGGGGGGGGGGGGGGCAGAGGATTTTGAGGGGGAATCTCAAAATTTAGCAACTGGAAAAGGGGGGATGTCAAGTTTTTTTCATAACATTAAGGGGGGATGCATATTTTTGTTGAGGTATTATATATATTTTAAACACCGAGTTTGAACCTCCTGAAGAAATGTCACTTGCACTACTATTCTCGTGTATTTACCCTCTTTCAACTGATATGCTGAAAATAGCTTGTAAAAGGCCTTCTTGATTTACCACAATTCCTCGAGGTCCTCTTCAGTGACTTTTGTCTGCCAGACAAAAACGCCTTTGGACTTTTGATTAATAGTCTTGTAGCTTTATGTCAAAATTACTGCGCGCTTCGTGCGCACAACGGAAAACTAACCAAACAATGAAATACAAAATAAATGATACTCAGTCTATGTAGTAAGGTTCCAATCGAGGAGCGCAGCAGATCACTCGGTAGAAAGTCACTACACACAAAAGAGTACAGCCACCTAGGATTTTTATTTGCATTTTTACGCTTTGTAGCGGAGCTCCAGCGCGGGCCGAAGGCCCGCGCAAGCGGAGCACCATACCTAAGGGAAAAACGTATACCATCGAGTTGAGTTTTGAACGTCACGGGCATTATGGTTCATTTTGATGACGTCATTGATGACGCGAGGGCACGTGACTTTGGTGTAGAGTTCCTCTTATGGTCTTTAAAAGTTTGTCCAAGTTTGGCTTCTATAGAAGCTTCCCTTCGGGAGATATAGAGGATATTACATGGCCGCGCGGAGATACGAATTTTATCTTCGAGTGTTGAAAATTTATCTCACGAGTGAGCGCAGCGAACGAGTGAGATAAATTTTCAACACTCGAAGATAAAATTCGTATCTCCAAGCGGTCATGTAATGTTCTGTTTATTATATAAACATCAATGAAATTATATTGAGTTAAGCTTAAAAATCGAGCATTCAGCAAAGGCAAGTGTGATATTTTCACATGTGAAAATAACATGTTATTTTCACGTGTGAAGATATCAAGTTTTCGCGCGGGAGATCACCTGGTATTTCATTGGTGTTTATATAATAAATGATTTTTCTTTATTTTTCTGGTATTAAACCTATAGCGTCCGCCGTCCGCCGTCCGTGTACACATGGGAACCCTGTGGTATGAAAAGAAAAAAGTATACCTCCTCAAGGGAACATGCTAAGACAACCATGCTTTGGATATTTTGTCTATGCCACAAGGGGGGTGCTGTAACACGGACACGTGATGTGACGTCATCGATGACGTCATCTATGCTTGAAAAATCAATATCTCGTGAAGGGAAGACTCTAAAACAACCAAACTTGGGTAGCGTAGTCTAGGCCACCAGATGACCGAAATGAGGTGCTCACGTGATGTGACGTCATCGATGACGTCATCTATGCTTAAAAAATCAATATCTCGTGAAGGGAACTCTAAAACAACCAAACTTGGGTAGTGTAGTCTAGGCCACCAGATGACCGAAATGAGGCGGTCACGTGATGTGACGTCATCTATGCTTGAAAAATCAATATCTCGTGAAGGGAAGACTCTAAAACAACCAAACTTGGGTAGTGTAGTCTAGGCCACCAGATGACCGAAATGAGGTGGTCACGTGATGTGACGTCATCGATGATGTCATCTATGCTTGAAAAATCAATATCTCGTGAAGGGAAGACTCTAAAACGACCAAACTTGGGTAGTGTAGTCTAGGCCACCAGATGACCGAAATGAGGTGGTCTCGCGATATGACGTCAGCGATGACGTCATCCATGCTTGAAAAATTTATATCTCGTGAAGGGAAGACTCTAAAACAACCACATTTGGGTAGTGTAGTTTAGGTCACCAGATGAGCGAAATAAGGTGGTCTCGTGATATGACGTCAGCGATGACGTCATCTATGCTTGAAAAATTTATATCTCGTGAAGGGAAGACTCTAAATTAACCAAACTTTGATAGTGTAGTCTAGGTCACCAGATGAGCGAAATGAAGTGGTCACATGATATGACGTCATCGTTGACGTCATCTATGCTTGAAAAATTAATATCTCGTGACGGGAAGACTCTAAAGCAACCATGTAAACCATGTACACATGGGAATCCCTATCATTCACACAGAAATTTTATAACCAGGAGCTCCGCTTTTAGCCAGTGGCTAAATCTATATATTATTTTTTATCATTGAGCCTTGTTCTGCATCTTTTGAAAAAATGTTATTGACGCGACCCTACCTCGACATATAAATTGACAAAATGTCGGGGGGGGGGCATGTTTTTCCCTTTCGACCAAGAGGGGGGATTCGTAAAAAATTTGTTGTGCCTTGGGGGGATCTGAAAAAATTTTGCATTGTCAAAAAAAATCCTCTGCCCCCCTGTAGTATACATAATGAATGCAGCCTTATCAACCTTTAACATGGCTTAAATTACCCCTGTCTGACTGTCATACAAATAATCCAAATACCATTTTTCAACAAGTTTTGGATCAGCGTTGGACATCCATTCTTTAAGCCAAAGTAGCTTGTTGCAATCCCTAAGCCTGTCGAGCCCTAATGAATGGACCCAGTTGGCACCACGACTATTAAAGTTTCACTTTTTTCGTTTTTTTTGTTAGGCTTCCCAACACTGCCGCGTTCTTGAAGCCCTTGTGGGCCAAGCTCCGTCATTACATCGTACACTTGATCATGGGTAACAAGTAAATGTGGTACTGTGTTATTTTCTGAAAGATTTCCCGAACACTTTTTCTTGGTCCATTGAACTCTTCTACCTTCGCCTTTATTGCTTCCATCATTGGAAATATATATTGAAGTGTCTCGCGCCTATCCAAACACCTCATGCTCCACAGATATTGGGGGAAAACCCCGCCTGATATAATCAAGAATCTCATTTCTCATCTCATTCCTTCTTCCACGGCACCTTATTGTCCTCCGTGTTTTCTCTGCGGGGCGCACGGGATGATGGTAGTGGCAGCTCTCGACCACGCAGACTAAAATTTTTTTCATTGAATTTGATTTTCAAAGCAAAATTGATTTCACTTTTGCTTTTACTGGGCGAATCATTTTTAACACGAAATCATCGAAGGTTTCTTTATACAGGACCCCACAAGCGGTACCGCTTTAATATTTATCGTCTTTTTATATAAAGTTATTTTTATTAAAAGTTTTATTTCATTCGCATTTTGAAATACACTCGTCTTCTTTGCATTTCTACTTAATTTAGCTCTAGAAAATAATTTCTAAATGTCATTAAAAATGTAGTGGCAGTTCTTGGCCGCCATACAGGTGCCTCTCGCCGCCTATTTTTTTTCTGACGCGACAGTATGTCGCTAATATCGTCAATTTCAAATTAAGAGCTGGAGAAAAAATTCGCATCAGGAATTTCCCAGGAGCTTAACTGGTACTCGGGAGTGGTATTTTCATGAAAAAGATTTAAAGCACTTCCTGGCATCAAAAGTTCATCAAATATCCTCACAAGAACCTGCAGGAGTGATATGCCTGTTAAGGCAACGCCCCAAGGAAGCCAATGCGACGGTGCAGCTTTCAGCTTCCTTCTCTTGTTCTATGGTTTTTATCTTGTCTTCTAATACTTTGACATGGTCAGGCTCTTCTGCTTAGTTGGAGCTGGAGCAATGGGTGCTGTGGGAACCAGGTTTGCCGGTGCGTCCAAAACTGGACCTGGGGTAACAACTGCTGGAGGGTCTGGCACTGCAACAAGAGTCAGCAGCAGCAGCAGGAGGAGCTCCAGTAGGGAACGTTTTGAGTTCTGCTGGTGGTGGTCGAGCAATTGTGAACTCCATGGCTTGCAAATGACTCTCCGCTGGCAGCTTCTAGCGAACTGAACTGGAGAAATGGATGACTAATTGTAATACCGCCAAACATGATGCCTACAACGCACAGACTCCAAACACTCCAAATTTTGCTGGTTGTCCAAAATTCCTTTGGGATGTGCCGATATTCTATGCAGTGAGAATAGCACGTAATAACTTGCAGTACTGACTAGCATGTAGGCGCTTTAGGGTGGTATCTTTTAGGGATTAAAATACTGGTTGACCACGCTCATATTGTAAAATTTCATCAATCTTCAATGTTCAATCTTTATTATTGTTACATACATCAGACGCTGATTGTGGGGCGTGTGACTGAATATGAATATATGGTTTGCAAATTTTAACCTAGCATAGCCAGCAGCAACATCCCTATTTATTAGACGCTTTAAAGCAGATAGCGATTTAGCCATTTTGGCCTCTCTTTTGAAAGGGAATTCCATAACATGGCGCCATTATAGGAGAAGCTGGATTTCAGAGAATTTGTGCTTGGCTTTGGAAAGGTCTGTATCAATATTTCGCAATGAATATTTTTTATCACAATCACTTACTCTTACGAGTCTTGATTTCAGGTGAGTTGGTACATGACCCTGCAATGCTTATATATTATGATCAATTTTGCATTTTTTCGTCTTGATTCTAAGGATTGCCAACCCAACCCCTCAAGTATGTCTTTCGAGCGAATCGTATAATTAGCCCCAGTGATAAGACGTGCAGCCCGAGATTGAAAACTTTGCAGTTTGTCCCTAAGGCCCTTCCCGCAAATGTCCCAAAGGGGCGAGCAGTAATCAAAATGTGGTTGTACAAGGCCCCTGTATAGGGTTTCCAGAGAGCTCTTATTTACTGGACAAACGGTTTACACACACACTGTCTGCAAATAGCTTAAGCTAATCAGGGCAGACAGTGTGGAGACGAAAAAAATAATAATAAATCAATATAGAATATATACAATACGTTAGGCGGAAAACGTGACTTAATTTAGATAAATAGAAATGACGATAAATATTAACAGTGAATAATGAAAAATTAAGTACTACTAATAATAATATATCAGGGTGCAACTTGTCGCACGAGCACCCCACCCAGTGGAGTCTCCCCTTGAGAAGACCAAAGTATTAAGAGAGAATTTTAATTGAGGTACACATCATATATACGAATTGTCAAGGAAGAAATAAATGGCTCATTTTTTAGTAGTTTTTAAATTGGTTTGTGACCTCTCTTTCTGTCCGATAGGCCTCCGCAGATCTCAGCGGATGCATACACTGCAGCATATCTTGAATATTATCCCGCAAATCAAAGAATCCTGGAATGTTCCAAGTACCCCTCCGGAAAGCACCTCTAAAAATACTCCTTTTCCTCGAAGCTCTTCCATTGCCACTTGAAAGGTGATCAAGGAAGCATCTTTTACTTGGTCTTTAAGTTCTGAGTTGTCAAACACAATTCCATGGCAAAGGGCACTCCCCATATTTCATTGAAGTAGTGCAATGACTTTTCAAATTCATTGAAGTAGTGAAATGATTTTTTCTGCATGTTGACCTCCGTTTCCTCTTTGTAGTTTTCCCTAGTATTGGCCTTGTTCGTAGATCCTCCTAAGAGCTCCCAGAACTAGAATTGCTCTAGGTTGATGCTATTGTTATGCTGTGGCATCGAAGACATGTACATGGCATATGTAGGACTTGGGCTTGCTTTTTCGCCAAGCGGTGTTTTGGCGCCATTTTGCCTGCCAAAAGTTCCCATCGTGAAATAAACTATACTTACGACTCCAAGAAGTTCTTTGAACTGGAGAGCATCAGAAATCCTCTTTTGTGAACCTCCTTTTGCCGTAATAGCCCAGCACAAACGTCCGAAGGAGCACACGACGTACGTGAATGCTCTTTTTTGTTGCTGACATGTGAATTCTCCCGCCTATATTGATAAGTTTTATGTTTGATGTCCTCTGGAATGGCTTTAAAATGTCGTTTTTTACGAAGTCCATCACTCGAACTCCACAAAGTGCCTTGTTAAGAACCATTACCCGCTGGATGGATGCCAAACCGAGCCATGCCACCATTCTCAACATTCTCACCCCGCCTTTCTTTCTCGTTCGACTGACGGAGATAGCGACTTATTCATGATAGTTTGAATTGAAATTCCTGATCAAGTAAAATATTAACTTACTGGTATTCATCAGGCAGCACGTATAGCAGTGTTTTTATGGTCTCAAAGACGACACCCCCCACGGGCTTACAGAGACCTTAAATCATCAATAACATTAGTGAGTAGTTATTACCACAGATAAGTAACAATTCTCCCATGAGTAACAACCCGAAATTACTCAACGGTGAATATGGGTTACTCACAAATACATTTTTTATTGTGAAATGGAAGATACTTATTTTCATAAATATTTATTAATATTCTTATTTTCAAGAATTTTATTTACATTAACATTTCTCATATAAAAGTTACTTTGAATACACAACCGATTAGTGAATTTTGCATATTACAGACGGCATTTACATCCTATTGTACTTTTTAAGACTCCATCAAAATCCGAAATTTGATCCCAAACTACATTGTTACTAGCCTGTGTACATCCGCTACTAACCTACAAGAGGATTAGTAGCGTCTGTGAAATCCCGTTACTAATCGTGTTCAGGTCACGCAATGAAAAATATATTTACATAATAAGTTACAGTCAAAAGACATGAAGCGTTCCCCGTTAGAGTTGAATATTCGATTCACTATTCCATTGCTGATTTCATTATTCAATCCAAATGCATTTTTCAGTTCAATATTAAAAATATCATAGCTCATTTGCAAATCGAAACTCGCTTTTTGTCTACGATTCCATGACGACGTACGTTTTCTTTTGCACTTTGGCGCCTGTGTGCCTGTTCTCGAGACATTCTGCACGCTTTTTGCTCCAAAAGGGCGTGCGTTGCCATTGCAACGGCTATAACGTGATCGTGAGCCAATCAGGAACGAGTCCCCGAGTCCTGGAGAAGGAATTGCGTGACTGAACACGATTAGTAACGGGATTTCACAGACGCTACTAATCCTCTTGTAGGTTAGTAGCGGATGTACACAGGCTACATTGTTACTGAAATGTGTTTCAACTAACATTGCTTCATCATCACCACAACGTCACAGTCAGGAGCACAAAAGCTTGCAGGACAAGACTGTAAGACAGAAGCAGATCTAGCAATTTACGAAGTTGTCTCAGCGTCATATTTCAAAGTTTTAAAGCTTCTGCCCATATCCCTCACAAGCAGTCTGGGCTTGTAACAGCTTTTTCATGGAAACTTAACAGAACAAATGGTTTGCAATGAATACTCATTGGATTAAAAGAAATGTTCACCAATGTTACTCAAGGTCATAGTAATGGTACTACTGTTTGATACTATTCAAAAAGGAAATAATAGTTGATGGCATTTCCTTCCATCATTGATCTGCAGAAGGCACTTCTACACAAAGGTGAAAAGATTGATCATGCTGGCAGGATATGCTATCATGAAAACATATGTTGCACAGTGCAGATAACTTGATTTTCTCCGACAATATGAACCTGCTGCACATTTTCCAGCTCTCCGGTGATCACAACAGCTGGTAGTTGGTGGCGGTCCCAGACTGTCTTGATATCAGTGTCTTTCTGCAGATAACAGTAAAGTCATATAGTTTAGTTTATTAGAAGAAAGGTAAAAAAAAATGATTGATGATTGCCAAGATATAATTTTTTTGCCCCGTTAAATTATTTAGAAATAACTTTACTCATTTCTTCCACTTCTCCCTGAAGCTTATTCAATAATTCTGTGACATTGGCTGATTTTTTTTCTTCTTCTTTTGACAGCGAATAAAATCAAAAGGTAATAAAATCAAAACAGACAAGCGGGGAAGTAACGTTATGTCCGTTAAAAAGACGTCCTCTAAGGCTTTCCTAGATCTTTCTTTAACTTTCCTCTTTGTGGCTGGTTGGTAATCTTCTAACTGTTGTTTCTCTTGTATTGACAAGTGATGAAGAGAAGAAGACTTCAATGAGCTTGAATGAGAGGAGCTTTCTGGAGTCGACGATGAAGGTGCTGGACTTCGCGGGTCCTGACTTTGTTGTTGCCGCGGGCTTTCCAGCGATGGCCTCCACTTATTATGTCTTAGAACCAAAATCTCTCGCGCACAAGATTCGATGTGATTTTGCAAAGCAATATGTTGGCTTTGAAGACGTTCCAGCTCTTTTTGAAGAGACACAACTTGACCATCATCTGGGCAATCGGCGTTGCTCCAAGGCAATGGTCCTTAGAGTGGGAAACATCGATGTCATTTATCTCCTTCACTATGCCTTGAATGTTCTAAGCTTTGAAATTCTCGCAGTTTCCGAATAACTGCAGCAAGAAGAGCAAACAAACCATTTCGGAGACGGTAACATGCCATAATTTCCGGAGCTCTTTGATGGGCAAAACCTGACCTCTTTGGAAAAATTGAATATCGAGGTTTTTCTCAATTTACAGGGTCTTCCTCTGCATAAAGAGTCTGTGCCAGCCGCAGGCATCTGGATGTTTTTCAGATCCAGGTAGTTTTCTCTTGTAGGCATACTTAGTTTGTGAGTCCCTGAAGACGATTTATATATATAGAGCCTTGATCACAGAGTTATACTGCGGGTCACGTGCCTTAGGGCCACGTGACTACAGCAGATCGTCCCAGACATGGGGCAGTCGCACACAGATGTTATCCGCTGATCCCTCCTTTGCCCGTTCATTCATGTAATTTACTTTGATACGTCAGGCCCTAAGGAGCAGCAAACGCGGATGAAACATCCGT
Organism: Scolanthus callimorphus; assembly: GCA_033964015.1. Classification (NCBI taxonomy): domain Eukaryota; kingdom Metazoa; phylum Cnidaria; class Anthozoa; order Actiniaria; family Edwardsiidae; genus Scolanthus; species Scolanthus callimorphus. The sequence goes on along the minus strand of CM066916.1, from coordinate 16,704,174 downwards.
TGTCGGAGCTATGGTTTCCTCCGTTCCAGAAATATTTTGTGCTTCAGCTGAAACAAGATTTTGCAACGCCCAGAGGATAGTTCCCTCTTGTTGTCTTGGTAGTGAACAGAGTTCTGTCACACCTGGTAAGTTTGTAGTTATCTGCATTTGTATCAAGGGCTTTAATAAGGTGCTCAAAGTACAGATGCCTGTCTTGTAGAAATTCTTTGGTAACCCAGTTTCCTAGAACACAAAAAAGTCCAAGTTTAATAGTAAAACGCACAATTCAGTAAGATGAATTCTCTCAGGGTCCACTCTCGTCTTTTATATAAAGCGGACCTCTGGACCATGAAAAGAGGCCGCTTAATATAGGGCGGGAGCTTAATATTACAGAACTATAGTGCGGCTTTAGGCGTGTATGGAAAATGGTCGCTGTTTTGGAACCGATAGCTTAATAGTGACCTGGCAGTCATGGGTGCAGACTTCAATTGATGCATTCTATATTATAATCAAGACATAACAGTAATCCGCCGGCACTCTTTAGTGACTAATTGTAACAGCGATTGTACTAAATATATATACTACGTTTGGATCCCTGTGGTATGGCCCATACATGTTCACTGCTACTTAATTTATGGATCCAGGAGGATTCCAAATCTAAGATTCTATTCGTGGTGCTTATTGCAATAACAATAAATCTAAATATAGTATTGAATTCAGCATCCCCATGGCACGCAACGAGAGATGCTCATTGAGAACGGAATCTTTTTTGCTCCTGTGACCGGTGACATGCTTAAGGAGCGTTTGCGTGGTGTTACCTACATATTGTTTGCCACATATACTGCACGTGGCCAGATATACCACGTACCTAGATTCCATGTAGCTCTACATTTTACGGCATAAGTGTTGGGTTTGAAACTTGAAGAAATCACAAGAAATCCTAAAGAAACGACGTGGATGGTGAAACACACGACGAGCAGCGCCACAATTCTTTGCTTCAGTAGTTACAGGACGGGACACAGTTGCCGTGTAGAATTCTTGGATATTCTCGGTTATTCTTGGTGGTGTGCGAAATAATTTTCATTCAATATGGCGGGGAATCACTAAACGAACGGAGTTTGATTAAAGTCAACTAAAACAAGGGCTCCTCCTCTTCCCTCGGTTTTCGGCGAAAAGTATCTAAATCCTTCAAAATAGATTCGTCCGGCTCATGGTCTTCAATGCCGTAGTCCTCGATTGTCAGCCTGATGCCCGCTTCTTCTTTCGATGCTACGGCTAACACAAAATCCTCGTCTAACTTGTCAGCTGACAATCCCTACACTGGTTCTTTAACGGGTTGATCCTTGCATCTACCAGTCGCTAGAAATGCCATAAATGTTGTTACAGGCGTCATGCATAGTGAACTAGTGCACGTGTTGCGTAACAGCCAGCTGAGTTGGACCAAACCAGTGGGACAAGGCGACTTTCCTCGCTATTATTTTCATACTCGAAATGTCTCTTGTGTAATCCACTAGGTACCAAAATCTCCAGATTCGTTACAAGAAAGAAACCAAAGTCCACTAGAGCAATGGATCAGTGGTCTTCATATCTTTTAGAATTTCTTGGTTTCTTTCGGTAGGATCCAACAAATTGCAGCTTTCAATGCGGTGAAACAAATTGTGAAATAAACAAACGAGCACATCACCGGTCTCCTTTCTTAATGCAACAGCATTAACCATGCAACATAATAGGTCTTCTCTCCCTTATCACATCTAACTCTAGATGGTAGACCATTTTTGCAATAGCAGTTTCAAACAGAGATAGGACTGTTAAAGCTCTGTTCTTGTCTGCTGGCAACATTCAGTATCTATCAATGCCTCCATGTACCACAATCCTCCACCTGTTGAACAATAATCACAGAGCTTAAAATAGCAGTTTTGATTGACCATTGTCCAATGAAAATAACTAAATGCCATACCAAACGTAAGTTTAAGGAAAAAATGTTTGCTAATTATTTAACCAAGTTTGCTGGCTCTTTCATAACAACCAACTCTTTAAAACCAAGTTCCCAATTTCTTCAATTATGTCTAGCTTTTTGTGTCCTTTCGAGTGTCAATCCTACACTGGCAGTAGCTGATCTTGCTTTGGGCATTGCTATTTGTGCTGAAGTGAGCTGTAAAAAAGATAAATCTAATATTAATAAGAAGATCATGTTTTCCCTACCAGCAATAATGCTCTTCCACCGTGGTCCCCTTTCTGGATGCAACATCATAAACCATGCAACATCATAGTTCTCCCCTCCCTTATCACATCTAACCCTAGATGGTAGACCATTCTCAGCAACAGCAGTTTTCAGTTTCAGCTTTAAACTCGTGGAAGGCTGGCGTGCGCTTGACTACGAATGATGACCGTCAACAATTTGCTCCAAAATCAGAACTGGACCAACAAACATAGCAAATTCTCTCCCTGATGCTTATTTTTAAAATGTGACGTTATAGACAGATTTAGAGCTAATTCTGAACATAAATACATGTATACACCGAAATGATGAGCAAGAGACTTTTTCGCGATTTTACACCAACATCGTGTTTACATATAAACAGACTAGCATTTTCGAAGCCTCAATTTTAAATCTAAAATTTAGAAATCTCAATCGAACACGCAGACAATGCTCTCGCCTATGTTTATTTAACCAAAATATAGCATTCTAGATCATACCAGAGCGAATCTGAATCAGAAATGTGTACCCAAATATGAGTAAGCGACTTCTCCATTTTTACAGTTGCAAAATACTTTCATCGCACGCTTGCATTTTCGTTGCATCTAGCATGTCTAGTGATTTGCTCTAAAACCACACATTTCACCCAAAAAGTAGCCAGTGCTTTCCCTGGTCTTTATATTACCAAAATATGACAAGATAGATAGATTTAGACCTTATTTTGATCACAAATATCCAACGAAACAATGAGCAAGCGGCTTTTCGATTTTCGCACCCGCGCATGTTTAGCTTAACAGACTAGCATTTCGAAGCGTCTATTTTCACTCGAATTTTAGAAATCTCAACCGATCAAGTAGACAATGCTCCTACCGATGTTTATTTAATCTAGATATGACATTCTATATCACTACAGAGCGGATTTCATTCAGAAATGTGTACCCAAATATGAGACGCGAATGTTCCGAATGCCCGACCATAGAGTACGTCATAAATTTGTATAAAATTTCCTTCAAGCGATTTATTTCTAACTGAAATACATACAAAAAGATTGAATTTGACAGGAAAATGTTCTTACCTTAACTGATGTTTCATTACTGTCATTTTGTAATTTCATGAACACATATGTTGCACAGTGCAGATAACTTGATTTTCTCCAACAATATGAACCTGCTGCACATTTTCCAGCTCTCTGGTGATCACAACAGCTGGTAGTTGGTGGCGGTCCCAGAGTGTCATGATATCAGTGTCTTTCTGCAGATAACAGTAAAGTCATACCAGCAATAATGCTCTTCCACCGTGGTCCCCTTTCTGGATGCAACATCATAAACCATGCAACATCATAGTTCTCCCCTCCCTATTATCACATCTAACCCTAGATGGTAGACCATTCTCAGCAACAGCAGTTTCAGGACTGTTAAAGCTAAGATAAAAATAAGCAGAAAGGAGACCAGTGTTTTTACCTTTTTACCTATTGTTCCATGATACTAGACGATATGGCCGCAGCAGATGCTATTGTCAAAACAGCGACAGTTACCCTTTGGTGTGGAGAATCATGGGATGTTGAGTGGAAGGTTCATATCGTCCCATAGGCCGCAGTGATTCTGCAAGTTTCCATACTGGCTGCATCGGTTCAAATATGTTACACCATTGGTTTGGTCCTGCTTGTTGGCAATCCGATCACCTCGAACAATCAGTGGAGGAGTCATCGAGCAGTTTGACATAGGCTTCAATGTCCATACCGTCTCTACTAGAAGAACGTCTCTACTTTGAAAGTAATGCGGATATTAACAACAAAAAACTGACTTATTACTCCCACTGGCTGATTATGTTCTTGGTTTCGTTATCGGTCTTGTCCCGGGTTGGGTTTGCTAAGAGAAATA